>JAPVLO010002795.1:0-52178 GCA_027257055.1 Cephalopachus bancanus | reverse complement strand
TAGGTTTTGGAGAAAGGGACAATGACATGGACACAGGCCTTGGGTAAGGATTTTGTTTGTTTTGAGCCTGGGAGATGAATGCAGAGTCTGTATCAAGTGGCCCTCACTAGCTTGTACAATTGCTAGTACAGTAAGTTCCCTACATGTGAGCCTTCAAGTTACGAACCTTAATGATGCACACCTTTTTTTACTGTATTATTTCTGTCCACTGGATGTCAGTATAGTTTTAAATACATACAGTAATATTGGGTTGGTGCATACATTCATAGTGGTTTTTTGCTTCCCCATGGAATGCAAATGTAGGATGTTTGGTCACGGATCATCACATTTGCCAATACTTGGGTTGACTGACATGGATCATTGTGGATTAAAGTGTTTAAGTGGTCGCCACCAAAGCCTGATGGTCTTTCTCAGTGTGGAGAATCACTCGGGTCAAAGTGACCCTCTGAAATGACAAAATTGGTGTTTTAATTTTTTTTTCTTTTTGAGTTTGAGTCTCACTCTGTTGCCCAGACTGGAGTGCAGTGGCACACTCACAACCACTGCAGCCTCAACCTGGTGGGCTCAGGTGATCCTTCCACCTCAGCCTTCCAAGTAGCTGGAAAACAGGCATGTGCCACCACGCCCAGCTAATATTTTGATTTATTGTAGAGATGAGGTCTCTCCAAGTTGCCTAGGCTGGTCTCAAACCCGTGTTCTCAGGCAATCCTCTCACCTCAGCCTCCCAAAGTGCTGGGATTATAGTCATGAGCCACTACACCGGACCAGACAAAATCGTTTTCTTGATGTGCTTATTCTTGATGGCATTCTCTCCATACACAGCACAAATGTTTCAAATTGCCTCTGCTACCTTTACTTCTCTGTTAAACAGAAGAATATGTTGAAAGTGTTCATTTTTTTTTCCCCTTGACACTCCATCTTTAGCTCACAAATACCACTTTTCAAATCTGCAAAATGCAAGGCGTATTCACAAACACAACAGTGTCACTCCAAATGACTATAAACTCCCAACACCGCAATGTTGCCATGCCAAAAACTAATGCTATGAATTTAGACATCAGCCAGGTGTGGTAGCTCACGCCTATAATCCCAGCACTTCGGGAGGTTGAGGTGAGAGGATTGCCTGAGCCCACAGGTTCAAGACCAGCCTGGACAGCTTGGTGAGACCTCATCTCTACAATAAATAAATTTTTAAAAATTAACTGGGCGTGGTGGCACATGCCTGTCACCTGAGCCCAGCAGGTCGAGGCTGCGGTGGCCAGGAACATGCCACTGCCCTCCAGCCTGGGTGACAGAGTAAGACTCCAACTCAAAAAATAATAATTTAGACATCAGCCTAATAAATAGCTGATTGTGTTAGTTGGCTACCTGGGCTAATTTTGTTGGACTTAAATTTGCTGGACACAAGTGGCTCAAACCTGTAATCCCAGCACTTTGGGAGGTCGAGGCCAGTGGATTGTCTGAGCCCAGGGTCTAAGACGAGCCTGGGCAACTTGGCAAGACCTCATCTCTACAATAAATAAAAAAATTAGCCAGGCGTGGTGGCATGTGCTTGTAGCTCCAGCTACTTGGAAGGTTGAGGTGGAAGAATCCTCTGAGCCCAGCAGGTTGAGGCTGCAGTGGCTGTGAGGGTGTCACTGCACTCCAGCCTGGGCGACGAGTGAGACTCTGACTCGAAAAATAAATAAATAAGGTAAAAACATTAGCCAGGCGTGGTGGTGCACTCCTGTAGTCCCAGCTACTTGAGAGGCTGAGGTGGAAGGATGGCCTGAGCCCAGCAGGTTGGGGCTGTGGTGGCCATTAGCGTGCCACTGCACTCAGCCTGGGTGACAGTGAGACTCCAACTCAAAAACAAATGTGCTCTGGGAATGGAACTTGTCCATGTGTTGGGGACTTCACTGTACCTGTTTCCTTGTCTGTGAAGCGAGTTGGCCTACTAGTGCATCCTGAAGGGAGGAATGGGAGCTTGTGATTTGTTTTGATTTTTTAAAGAGATGCTCTCGCTGTCACCCAGGCTGGAGTGCAGTGGCACGATCGTAGCTCAATGCAGCCTTAGAACTCGGGCTCAACTGACCCTCCCAAGTAGCTATGACTACAGGTTTGTACCACCATGCCTGGCTAATTTTATTTTTATTTGTGTAAAGATGGGGTCTTGTTATGTTGCCCAGACTGATCTTGAGTTCCTGGCCTAAAGTGATCCTCCCACTTCAGCCTCCCAAAGCACTAGGATTACAAGTATGAGCCATTACTCCCAGCCTGTGGTAAGTTTTAAGATTTCAAAAAGTTACCAAACTAGTACATTTATCTTTTGAAGACATGAAGTTGGCCAGGCTCAGTGGCTCAGCCTGTAATCACAGCACTTTGGAAGGTTGAGGTGAGTGGATTGCCTGAGCCCACGGGTTCAAAACCCACCAGAGAAACTTGATATATCTACAATAAATCAAAAATTAACCAGGCATGGTAGTGCACGCCTGTAGTTCCGGATACTTGGAGGGATGAGATGGAAGGATCGCTGGAGCCCAGCAGGTCGAGGCTGCAGTGAGTGTGCCACTGCACTCCAGTCTGGGTGACAGAGTGATACTCCAACCCCTCCCCCAAAAAAGACATGAAGTCGCCCCTGTGGTGATACTGCCCATCCCTTGATGGCCTAATGAGAGGTAGGCAACAGCAACAGTATAATGGTTGAAGTTGCAGTCTGTGGATGATCAGACTGCAGTTGGGATTCATCAAATCTTACTTGTTCCCGCTCGCCAGCTGTTCTGTGTCCTCATCTGCAGAATGGGTCCTCAGTGGGTGTGAGGATGAAATGTAAAGCAGTTGATTCAGTGCCTGACTGTTGGAAGAGTAAAAGAGGAATGGAGAGTGAGCAGGATGAAAATTTTGCTTTCAGTTCCCTCCCCAACACACATGCACCATACTGCTTGTCAGCACAGGGATGGAGGATAGGGAAAGGGAGGTTGTGGTGGGCAGCAACTCAGGTGAAATCAGGCAGAACCAGCATGGAGTTGGTGCTCAGATAGATGTCAGTTCCCTTCCAACCCCCAGAATCCTTATTTGGAGGGGTAGAATAAACCCCTCAAGGACATGCAGTCAGGCCCAGGGTTAAATCTCAACCACATCACTGAACCAGCTGTGGGAACTTGCTCTCAAGAGATGTATGTCCAGAGTCACACCTGACTCTACCTCAGCTTTTTTTTTTTTTTTTTTTTTTTTTGAGTTGGAGTCTCACTGTGTCACCCAGGCTGGAGTGCAGTGGCATGCTCATGGCCACCGCAGCCTCAAACTGCTGGGCTCAGGTGATCCTTCCGCCTCAGCCTTTCAAGTAGCTGGAACTACCGGCACAGGCACGTGCCATTATGCCTGGCTAATTTTTCTTGATTTATTTTAGAGACCAGGTCTTGCCAAGTTGCCCGGGCTGGTCTCAATCCCCTGGGCTCAGGCAATTCTCTCGCCTCCGCCTCCCAAAGTGCTGGGATTGCAGGCGTGAGCCACCGTGCCTGGCTTCTACCTCAGTTTTGTAAGGACTGAATGATAATGTCTGCAAAGGCTCACTTCCACCAGCCATCCTCCCATTTTACAGATGACACAAAGGTTGCATAACTCCTGCTAACAGCAACTAGTGGTTTTTTTGAGTGCCTGTAACGAACTGGAATGGGAATGAGAACCAGATTGAAGAGGGAGTAGATTGTAAATTCTTGGAAAGAACAGGGTGGAATGTTCACCATTTACACTTCCTGGTGGTATTGTATCCAGGAGTGTTCACCTAACACACCAAGCCCCCACCTATGCAAAGCATTGGTGAATGTTTGGGGAGCCACAGTTAAATATGACCAAACGCACAGGCTCACACATGCACAGGTAGGTAGATGGGGTTTAAGGAACCAGGGAAAAGATCTAGAGAATCAGGGGCAGATCATGAATACTCAGATATACTGGGAGTTGGGAGCAATACTGTTCTCTGGGGCCTCAGGTCAAGGAGCCAGCCATTGCCACTCACTCCCTATAGGAGCGCCTCTTCCACACCAGTGGGCCCACCCTTGCCCTTGAAGTAGGGTCACTGACAAGGCCACTTGGGGCTGCAGGTCCAAAACTGCTGATGGGGACTGTGCCAAAAGCAGCAGGCCAGGACTTGGCTCTCAGCCCTGACCCTAAATGATGTGCTCTCTTGATCAATGTGAATAATTTAAATCCCAGCAGAGCTGATAATACAAATGATGCAGAGATGTTTAATAAAGACAAAGATCAATATAGTAGTAGTGGATGAAATGATAGAAAAACACCAAAAAAACAAACACCAGCAGCATAGGCCAGACCAGAGCCACTTTCTGGAAGAAGCACAGAAAAAGACAAAGTTTAAAAGTTAATTGCAGCCAGGCGCAGTGGCTCATGCCTATAATCCCAGCACTTTGGGAGGCTGAAGCAAGAGGATTGCCTGAGCCCAGGTTTTCCAGACCAGACTGGGCAACCTGGCAAGACTGGGCAACGAGGTGAGACACCAACTCAAAAAAAAAAAAAAAAAAAAGGTGATCACCCTTGCCCCCCTCAGAAAAACCCCACCATTATCAATACTGGTAATACAGGCTTTCTTTTCTTTCTTTTTTTTCTTTGAGTCAGATTCTCACTCCGTCACCCAGGCTGGAGTGCAGTGGCACACTTAGGGCCACCGCAGCCTCAACCTGCTGAGCTCAGGCATTCCTTCTGCCTTAGCCTTCCAAGTAGCTGGAACGACAGGTGCATGCCACCATGCCTGACTAATTTTTTGATTTATTGTAGAGATGAGGTCTTGCCAAGTTGCCCAGGCAGGTCTCGAACCCATAAGCTCAGGCAATTCTCTTGCCTCAGCCTCCCAAAGTGCTGGGATTACAAGCATGAACCACCAGCTGGAATTATAGGCTTTAAAAAAGGTATTGAAGCGAGGCCCGATGGCTCATGCCTGTAATTAGCTCATGCCTGTGATTTATAATCAGAATTTTTTTTTTTTTTTTGAGTAGGAGTCTCACTCTGTTGCCCAAGCTGGAGAGCAGTTGCACACTCATGGCCACTGCAGCCTTGACCTGTGGGACTCAGGTGATCCTTCTGCCTCAGCCTTCCAAGTAGCTGGAAATACAGACATGCACCACCATGCCTGGCTAGTTTTTTTAATTTACTGTAGAGAGGAGGTCTCGCCAAGTTGCCCAGACTGGTCTCAAACCTCTGGACTCGGGCAATCCACTCACCTTGGCTTCCCAAAGTGCTGGGATTATAGGCATGAGCCACTGCACCCAGCCAGGAAAAAAAATTACAACAGGAAAATTAAACTTAATTTTCAGGGTTAGAGTACACCCATTCATGTGTTGTCCTTTTTCTTCTTCTTTTTTTTTTTTTTTTTTTTTTGAGTTGGAGTCTCACTCTGTCGCCCAGACTGGAGTGCAGTGGCCACTCCCAGCCACCACAGCCTCGATCTGCTGGGCTCCGGCGATCCTTCTGCCTCAGCCTTCCCAGTAGCCGGAATTACAGGCATGCACTACCACGCCCAGCTGATTTTTTGATTTATTGTAGAGATCAGATCTCGCTGCCCAGGCGGGTCTTGAACCCGCGGGCTCAGGCAATCCACTCACCTCAGCCTCTCAAA
Source organism: Cephalopachus bancanus (assembly GCA_027257055.1). Lineage (NCBI taxonomy): Eukaryota > Metazoa > Chordata > Mammalia > Primates > Tarsiidae > Cephalopachus > Cephalopachus bancanus. Next base: position 46,567 of record JAPVLO010002795.1, on the reverse strand, counting down.
GGCGCGGGATTACAGGCTGAGCCACCAAGCCCGGTCTGATCTTCTTTTTTTTTTTTGAGTCAGAGTCTCACTCTTTTGCCCAGACTGGAGTGCAGGTTCCAAGCAGCTGGAACCACAGGTATGTGCTACATCACCCGACTTTTATTATTATTATTATTACTTATTGTAGAGACGAGGTCTTACCAAGTTGCCCAGGCTGGTCTGAACTCATGAGCTCAGGCAATCCTCTCGCCTCCGCCTCCCGAAGTGCTGGGATTACAGACTTGAGCCACTATGCCCAACCTGTCTTTTTTTTTTTTTTTTTTTTTTGGAGTTGGAGTCTCACTCTGTCGCCCAGACTGGAGTGCAGTGGTCGACCTGCTGGGCTCCAGCGATCCTTCCGCCTCAGCCTTCCGGAGTAGCCGGAATTACAGGCGCACGCTACCACGCCCGGTGATTTTTGATTTATTGTAGAGATGAGGTCTCGCTGCCCAGGCAGGTCTCGAACCCGTGGGCTTAGGCAATCCACTCACCTCAGCCTCCTAAAGGCACGGGTTTACAGGCTGAGCCACCGAGCCCGGCTCTTTTTTTTTTTTTTTTTAAGCAAAAGAAGGGTTCAGAAAAATGTGAGTTGTATGAAAAATTTTTTTAAAATAAAGCAAAAAAGAGCAATTTCACACAAGCCTTCAAAGGTATCTCATGAAACCCCAGGGCAGGGGCAGCCAGGCTTCCAGAAGAACCAGAACTAGGACCTTGAAAGCCACCGAGGCCGGGCTCAGTGGCTCAGCCTATAATCCAAGCACTTTGGGAGGCTGAGGCGAGTGGATTGACTGAGCCCAGGGGTTTGAGACCAGCCCAGGCAGCACGGTGAGACCTCTCTCTATAATAAACAAATGCTGGGTGCGGTGGCTCACGCCTGTAATCCCAACATTTTGGGAGGCCAAGGTGAGAGGATTGCCTGAGCCCATGGGTTCAAGACCAGCCTGGGCAACTTGGCGAGACCTCATCTCTACAATAAATTAAAAAATTAGCCAGACATGGTGGCGCGTGCCTGTAGTTCCAGCTACTTTGAAGGCTGAGGCGGAAGGATCGCCTGAGCCTAGCGGGTCGAGGTTGTGGTGGCCGTGAGCCTGCCACTGCCCTCTAGCCTGGGTGACAGAGTGAGACTCCAACTCAAAAAAAAACCAAAACAAAACAAGAAAGCCACCGAGGAGACAGGCAGATTGCTCTTGCTCTCGGCCTCAGTGCCCTACTCAGCTTCTTTCTGCATGTCTGCTTCACTCTTGTCCTCCTTGATGGACCTGTCTCCTCTGCCTCTCTGAACATAAAGCCAAACATGGCTGTCTCTCTGTCCTTGGATCAGGTGACCAGTGGAAATGAATGGGAATCACTGAATCCCAACAGCAAGATTGTGAGAGGAATCACTGGCCCAGCTTAGGTCACGTGTTCAGTCAAGAGTCAATAACTATGGATGAGGAGGCAGATCATGTATAAGCTTGACTGCCCTGTGGGTGGGTTGGTGCCCAGAGGAAGCAGTATGGGCTGAGCAGACATCCCCAAGAGCTACTCCGAGCTCCCTTGGAGAGAGAGAGAGATACCTGGGTGCTAATCCTGGCATTGCCTCAAGAAAAACTTATCTCTCTGGGCTTCTGTCTTTATCTGTTTGCTTCTGTTCTCTCAGTGCTTTCTACAGTCCTTTATGTTAATTTTTGTCTAGGTTTGCTTTTTCTGTATTTTCAGAGGCTTCCAAGGAAACTGAGACATGGGAAAGATGGCATATCAAATAAGCAAGGGATAATCCTGAAACAAATTAGACAAGCTTGTGAGCTGTGGGATTTGAAAAAAAAGAAAAATACCCTTTTGACCTAAGACCGAATTCTTGGGTTTGGGCTGCAGGCCAGTTAGGAGTCCAAAACTGGATTCCAATGTTACCTCTCTTCGGAGACTCGGGATGTCTCCCACGTTCTTATCTGGAGCTGAATGTTCCAGAGGAAACCTTTGTGACTGCCTTATGTGTTACGGCCTGGCACCTGTCTTTGAGTGTTCTCTGAGACATATTTTGATGTGTTCCAAACAGCACAGGGTAGAGGTAACTTTTTTCTATTGATATTAATTTGCTATTGTGGTTCTAAGGTTATGATTTAAAGCATTAAAAAATTAAGTAGGGCCGAGCACAGTGGCTCAAGTCTGTAATCTCAGCACTTTGGGAAACCGAGGCGAGAGGATTGCCTGAGTTCAGGAGTTCGAGAACAGCCTGAGCAACTTGGTGAGACCTCATCTTTACAATAAATAAAAATTAAGCCGGGTGTAGTAAGCGCACGCCTGCAGTTCCAGCTACTTGGAAAGGCTGAGACAAAAGGCTCGCCTGAGCCCAGCAGGTTGAGGCTGTGGTGGCCATGAGCATGCCACTGCACTCCATCTGGGTGACAGAGTGAGACCCCAACTCAAAAAAAGGAGAGAGGGGGCATGGTGGCTCACGCCTATAATTCTAGCACTTTGGAAGGCCGAGGTGAAAAGATTGCCTGAGCCCATGGGTTCAAGACCAGACTGGGCAACTTGGCAAGACCTCATCTCTACAAAAATCAAAAATTAGCCGGGCATGGTGGCACATGTCTGTAGTTTCAACTACTTGGAAAGCTGAGGCGGAAGGATTGCCTGAACTCAGCAGATCCAGGCTGCAGTGGTCATGAGTGTGCCACTGCACTCCAGCCTGGGCAACAGAGTGAGACTCTAACTAAAAAAAATTAAAAATAAAAATAAAAATAGGCCGGGCTCGGTGGCTCAGCCTGTAATCCCAACAATTTGGGGGGCCGAGGTAAGTGGATTGCCTGAGCCCATGGGTTCGAGACCCGCCTGGGCAACTTGGCGAACCTCATCTCACTATAAAAACAAAAAAACTAGCCGGCGTGGGAGCACGCCCTGTAGTTCCAGCTACTTTGGGAAGCTGAGGCGAAAGGATCGCCGGAGCCCAGCAGGTCGAGGCAGCGGGGGCCGGGAACGGGCCACTGCACTCCAGTCTGGGTGACAGAGCGAGACTCCAACTCAAAAAAATAAAAAAAATAAAAATAAAGTAGGTGCTCAGGAATGTGCAGGAATGCTTGAATCCCCACCATGCCCTTCTCTAGGGGATGTTGCAACATGGAGGGACATTAGTGGGTCTCTATCATACCTAGTCATGACTTGTACCCTACATCTTTACAATAAAAAGGAAATACATAAAAATAAAAATACTAGCCGGGAGTGGTAGCGCGCGCCTGTAGTTCCAGCTACTTGGAGGCTGAAGGATTGCCTGATCCCAGCAGATCGAGGCTGCCATGAGCGTGCCACTGCACTCCAGCCTGGACGACAGAGTGAGACTCCTACTAAAAAATAAAATAAATATAGCCGGGCTCGGTGGCTCAGCCTGTAATCCCGCGCTTTGGAAGGCAGAGGTGAGTGAATTGCCTGAGCCCGTGGGTTCGAGACCCACCTGGGCAACTTGGCGAGCCCTCATCTCTACAATAAATCAAAAAATTAGCCGGGCGTGGTAGTGCGCACCTGTAGTAGTTCCAGCTACTCAGAAGGCTGAGGCGGAAGGATCGCCAGAGCCCAGCAGGTCGAGGCTGCGGTGACCGGGAGCGGCCACTGCACTCCAGTCTGGGTGACAGAGTGAGACTCCAAATCAAAAAAAATAAATTAATTAAATTAAATAAATAAATATATTTTAAAAATTTTTTAACAGTTACCATAGGGAAGACTGGGTTCAAAGTATACAAGAACTCTCTTCCAAGTAGCTGGAACTACAGGCGCGTGCTGCCACGCCCGGCTAGTTTTTTTGATTTATAGTGGAGATGAGGTCTCGCCAAGTTGCCCAGGCAGGTCTCGAACCCACGGGCTCAGGCAATCCACTTACCTCGGCCTCCCAAATAAATAAATTTTATTTATTTATTTTTTTTGATTTGGAGTCTCACTCTCTGTAGTACTCTTGCAACCTTTCTGTAAATCTAACACTACTCTAAAATATAGTATTTATATAAAAATAAAATAAGCAACCAAACACCTAAACCTAGAGTGAAATTGAGTGTGCTATTTATTTATTTATTTATTTATGAGTCAGAGTCTCACTCTGTCGCCCAAGCTAGAATGCAGTGGCATGCTCACAACCACTGCAGCCTTGACCTGATGGGTTCAGGTGATCCTTCCACCTCAGCCTTTCAAGTAGCTGGAACTACAGGCGTGCACCACTATGCCCAGGTAATTTGTTGATTTATTGTAGAGATAAAGTTTTGCCATGTTGCCCAGGCTGGTCTCCAACCCATTGGCTCAGGCAGTCCTCTCGCTTCTGTCTTCCAAAGTGTTGGGATTACAGGCGTGACCTTCCGTGCCCAGTCTATTTATTTATTTATTTATGTTGTTGTTGCTTTTTTTTTTTGAGTTGGAGTCTCACTCTGTCACCCAGGCTGGAGTACAGTGGCACATTCATGGCCACCGCAGCCTCGACCTGCTGGGTTCAGACGATCCTTCTGCTTCAGCCTTCCAAGTAGCTGGAACTACAGGCACACTCCATCACACCGGCTAATTTTTTGATTTACTGTAGAGACGAGGTCTCATCAAGTTGCCCAGGCTGATCTCAAACCCATGGACTCAGGCAATCCTGTCACCTCAGCCTCCCAGAGTGCTGGGATTATAGGCATGAGCTACCGCATCTGGCCTATTTAAGTTTTGAGTCGGAGTCTTATTCTGTTGCCCAGGCTGTGGCATCATCACAGCTATGGAATCCTCCATCTCTTGTGCTCAGGTGAGCCTTCCACCTCAGCCTTCCAGGTAGCAGGACTACAGGTGCATGTCACCATACCCAGTTAATTTTTTTATGTTTTGTAGAAATGAAGTCTGACTATGTTGCCCAGGTTAGTTTCCAACTACTGGGCTCAAGCAATTCTCTCTCAGCCTCCCTGAATTCTGGGATTACAGGCTTGAGCCAACACACTGGGTCTAAATTATGCATTTTATTTATTTGTTTATTTATTTATCTATTTATTTATTTGAGTTGGTGTCTCACTCTGTCACCCAGGCTGGAGTGCAGTGGCATGCTGCTCAGGGCCACTGCAGCCTCGACCTGCTGGGCTCAGATGATCCTTCTGCCTCAGCCTCCCAAGTAGCTAGAACCACAGGTGCATGCCACCACGCCTGGTTAATTTTTTGATTTATTGTAGAGACGAGGTCTTGCCAAGTTGCCCATGTTGGTTTTGAACCCCTGGGCTCAGGCAAACCTCGTGCCTTCGCCTCTCAAAGTGCTGAGTTTACGGGCATGAGCCAGCTTGCCCGGCCCAAATTATGCATTTTAAAGTGTGGTGCTCAAGAAGGCAGCCTATGGGAGGGTGAGTTCCTGGTATGTTCATCAGTTACCAAAAGTTATTGAACTCCACTGATTATGTCTACCTCATAAACCCCTTCAGTCATGTCTACATAGGTGAATTCATATAGATTGATAGAGAAAATGTCCTATTCCTAGGATATCCAATCTTAGCAAAACTCTTTGTGTACGTGCTTTGGTTAATTGCATGAGCCAGGTTTGGTGGCTCAGCCTGTAATCCCGCACTTTGGGAGGCTGAGGTGAGTGGATTGCCTGAGCCCATGGGTTCGAGACCCGCCTGGGCAACTTGGCCAGACCTCATCTCTACAATAAATCAAAAAATCAGCCGGGCGTGGTAGGGCATGCCTGTAATTCCGGCTATTCGGAAGGCTGAGGCGGAAGGATCGCCGGAGCCCAACAGGTCGAGGCTGCGGTGACTGGGAGCAGCCACTGCACTCCAGTCTGGGCGACAGAGTGAGACTCCGACTCAAAAAAAAAAAAAAAATTGCATGAGGGCAGCAGAGTGTTGTGGAACCCAGGCTGGGTTTACATCGGATACATACCCCTCACTTACTATCTGGGTGACTTTAGGGGAGTTAACCTCCCTGAGCACATGTAAAATTCAGGCTCATGATACTGTGCTATAGACTTGCTGTGACAATTAAGTGAGGTGCTGGGTCAAAACTGACCTAGTGACAAAAGGTGGCAATTCATATTTGAGAATTTCTAGCAGAGCAAGACCCTGTCTCAAAAAAAATAAAAATAAAAAGTTTCAGGCCAGGCACAGTAGCTCAGCCTGTAATCCCAGCATTTTGGGAGGCTGAGGCGAGAGGATTGGCTGAGCCTGGGGGTTCGAGACCAGCCCGGGCAACTTGGTGAGACCTGGCCTCTACAATAAATCAAAAAGTAAGCTGGGCGTGGTAGTGCATGCCTATAGTTTCAGCTACTTGGAAGGCTGAGGCGGAAAGATCGCCAGAGTCCAGCAGGTCGAGGCTGCGGTGGCTGGGAGCATGCCGCTGCACTCTAGCCTAGAAGACAGAGTGAAACTTCAACTCAAAAAAAAAAAAAAAAGAGTTTCTGGTGTCCACACCTGTAACACCCGTGTTTTAGGAGGCCAAGGTAGGAGGATGGCTTGAGGTCAAGAGTTTGAGGCTGTATTGAGTTATGATTGCACCGCTACACTTCACCCTGGGCAACAGAACAAGACCTCATCTCCAAAAAAATTAACCAGCATGATGTTATGCACCTATAGTCCCAACTACTCAGAAGGCTGAGGTCAAAGGATGGAGGTGAAAGCTGCAGTGAGCTGTGATTGCTTGAGCCTAGGAGTTTGAGGCTGTATTGAGCTATGATCACACCACTACACTTCAGACTGGGCAACAGAGCAAGACCCCTTCAAGAAAGAGAGAAAGATGGATGGGCGCGGTAATCCCAACACTTTGGGAGGCGGAGGTGAAAGGATTGCCTGAGCTAAGGGGTTCGAAACCAGCCTGAACAACATAGTGAGACCTTGTCTCTACAATAAATCAAAAAATTAGCCAGGCATAGTGGTGCATGCCTGTGGTTCCAGCTACCTGGATGGCTGAGGTGGAAGGATCACCTGAGCCCAGCAGGTCGAGGCTCAGTGGTCATAAGCCGTGTGCCACTGCGCTCCAACCTGGGTGACAGAGTGAGACTCCGACTCAGAAAGAGAGAGAGAGAGAGAGAGAGAGAGAAAGGGAGGGAAGGAGAGAGGGAAGGAGGGAGGGAGACTTTCTGGTGTAAACCTGTAACTGATTTTTTTTCTTTTTCCTTTTTTGCCCTTCCTTCCTTCCTTCCTTCCTTTTCTCCTTTTTCTTTTGACAGGATTGGGAAGGGGACAGTTTCTGTTTCAGCAAGCACTTAACAGAAAGCTTATACTGGTATAACATATGCTGGCCCAAACTGAAAACTGCAAGTGGATAGATTAATGCATTGCTATGACTCCCTAATTTATTGAGGAAGTAGCAGATTAGAGCCCAGCACGATTTTTAGGAAATGGTAAAGAATCCCAAGAAGAAGATGAGGATGTTCATCTCCTAATAGGAACACTAAGAGTAAGTCATTCGTTTAACAAATATTTACAGAACACCTACATGTGCCAGTGTTCTGGCTGCTGAAATGCAGTGGTGAATAGGCTAGGTGTGGACACTGCCCTTAGGTCTTCCGGTCTACTCCAGTGGCCACAACACACACACACACACACACACACACACACACACACACACACACATACATCTGCAAGTTTCTTTTCTTTCTTTTTCTTTTTCATTGGATGTCACTCTGTCACCTAGGCTGGAATGCAGTGACACAATCACGGCTAACCACAGCCTTAACCTACTGGGCTCAGGCAATCCTCCCACCTCAGTCTCCTGAGTAGCTGGGATTACAGGTGCATGCCACTACATCTGGCCCATTTTTTATTTTTGTAGAAACGAGGTCTTCTATGTTGCCCAGGCTGGTCTCGAACTCCTGGGCTCAAGCAATCCTCCTGCCTCGACCTCCCAAAGTGCTGCAATTACAGGCATGCGCTACTGTGCCCAGCCAAGTTTCATACTTACTTGTGTGCAATGCAAACTTATATTTTTATTCTATGTAAATGAAAAATGGATTTCATGTTCCACTAATGAGTTGACTGTGCAATTTGAAACATCACAGGTCTAAGGCTGGGCGTGGTGGCTCATGCCTATAATCCCAGCACTTTGGGAGGCCGAATTGAGGGGATTGCCTGAACTCACAGGTTCAAGACCAGCCTGGGTAACTTGGCAAGACCTCGTCTCTATAATAAAGCAAGAAAAATGAGCCAAGCGTGGTGGCGCATGCCTGTGATTCCAGCTATTTGGAAGGCTGAGGCAGAAGGATCGCTTGAGCCCAGCAGGTCAAGGCTGTGGTGGCCGTGAGCATGCCACTACACTCTAGCCTAGGCGACAGAGTGAGACTCTGACTCCAAAAAAAAAAAAAAAATCACAGGTCTCGTTAAAGAAATAGGTACATAGACAATTAATTATCAAAAAGTGTTATAAGTGCAATGATAGATAGGTATTTACAGGGACTGAGGAAAGTATCTGGAACTTACATATTTTAAATAAAAAAGGCCTGGTAGCTGGGCTCGGTGGCTCAGCCTGTAATCCTGCGCTTTGGGAGGCTGAGGTGAGTGGATTGCCTGAGCCCGCGGGTTCGAGACCCGCCTGGGCAACTTGGCAAGACCTCATCTCTACAATAAACTTAAAAATTAGCCAGGCGTGGTAGCGCGCACCTGTAGTTCCAGCTACTTGGAAGGCTGAGGCAGAAGGATCGCCGGAGCCCAACAGGTCAAAGCTGAGGTGGCCTGGAGTGGCCACTGCACTCCAGTCTGGGTGACAGAGTGAGACTCCAACTCAAAAAAAAAAAAAAAAAAAGGCCTGGTTAAGGCTGGTGCCAAAACCATATCTGTCCCTGGTGTGAAAGGCATATATACATACTATCATTGCCAAAGTGACATTCATATATGTTTGTAATATGCATACACATCTATTTAGTATGTAATTTGGGAATCTCAGAATGACAACACTTTATACAAACAAAAACATTGTGCTTATTTATTTATTTACTTTTTTAATTGGAGTCTCACTCTGTCACCTAGGCTGGAGTGCAGTGGCATGCTCACAGCCACTGCAGCCTCGACCTGTTGGGCTCAGGCGATCCTTCTGCCTCAGCCTTCCAAGTAGCTGGAACTACAAGCATGTACCACCATACCTGGCTAATTTTTCTGTATTTATTTATTTATTTATTTATTTTTTGAGTTGGAGTCTCACTCTGTCGCCCAGACTGGAGTGCAGTGGCCGCTCCCGGCCACCGCAGCCTCGACCTGCTAGGGTCCGGCGATTTCCCTTTCCCCCTCAGCCTTCCAAGTAGCCGGAATTACAGGCAGGCGCTACCATAGCCCAGCTGATATTTTGATTTATTGTAGAGATGAGGTCTCGCTGCCCAGGCGGGTCTCGAACCCGCGGGCTCAGGCAATCCACTCACCTCGGCCTCCCAAAGGCGCGGGATTACAGGCTGAGCCACCGAGCCTGGTTTCCTGTATTTATTTTAAGATGAGGTCCCACCAAGTTGCCCAGGCTGGTCTTGAACCTGTGGGCTCAGGCAATCCTCTCACCTTGGCCTTCCAAAGTGCTGAGATTATAGGCTTGAGCCACTGAGCCCGGCTGCATTGTGCTTTAAAAGACAGCATTTGAGCCGGGCTCCGTGGCTCAGCCTGTAATCCCGCGCCTTTGGGAGGCTGAGGTGAGTGGATTGCCCGAGCCCGTGGGTTCGAGACCCACCTGGGCAGGCGAGACCTCATCTCTACAATAAAAAATCAAAAAATTAGCCGGGCGTGGTTGCGCGTGCCTGTAATTCTGGCTACTCAGAAGGCTGAGGCGGAAGGATCGCCAGAGCCCAGCAGGTCGAGGCTGCGGTGGCTGGGAGTGTGCTACTGCCCTCCAGCCTGGGCGACAGAGTGAGACTCCAACTCAAAAGAAAAACAAAAAAAGACAGCATTTATCTGACATTTTGAAGAATGCTGGAGACAGTATGTGTTCCTATTATCTATTTCTGTGTAACAAACTATTCCAAAATGTAGTGGTCTAAAACAAACACTTTGTTTCCACCATCATTTTGTAGGTCAGGAACTTGGGAGGGACTTTGTTGGTTTGTTTCTGATCTGGTAGGGGCAGCAGGGTCTGGCAGATCCACTTCTAAAATGTCTTCTTATACTCACATGCTGGGTGACTTGGCGCTCCTTGGCGTTTCGTGTCTCTTTTTATGTGCCATTTCATCCTCCAGGGCCTCTCTATGTTCTATGTGGCTGGACCTTTTCACAGCATGGTGAACTCAGGGTAGATGACTGCTTATTGGCAGCTGGCCTGATCGAGTGTTCCAAGAGACAGGAATTGAAAGCTGCTAGTCCCTTAAGACCTGGGCCCTCTGGGCGCAGTGGCTCATGCCTATAATCCCAGCACTTTGGGAGGCTGAGATGAGAGGATTGCCTGAGCTCACGGGTTTGAGGCCAGTCCTAGCAACTTGGTGAGACCTCATCTCTACAATAAATCAAAAAATTAGCCAGGCGTGGTGATGCATGCCTGTGTTTCCAGCTACTTGAAAGACTGAGGCAGAAGGATCGCCCGAGCCCCGCAGGTCGAGGCTGCAGTGGCCGTGAGGGTGCCACTGCTCTCCAGCTTGGGCGACAGAGTGAGACTCCGATTCAAAAAAAGAGAAAAAAGACCTGGACCCTGAAATTGGCACCAGGACCAGCTTCCTGGACAAGGAACTATGCAGTTGTACAGGGCCCTGTGCTTAGTTTGATGCTGTGCCTTTGCTATCTTGAAAATCTTAATAAACCGGACATGGTGGCTCAACTTCTGCAATCCCAGCACTTTGGGAAGCAGAGGTAAGAGAATTACCTGAGTTCAGGGATTGGAGACCAGCCTGAGCAACATGGAGAGACCTAGTCTCTATAATAAATCAAAAAATCAGCCGGGCATGGTAGTGCATGCCTGTGGTTCCAGCTACCTGGAAGACTGAAGCAGAAGGATCGCCTGAGCTCAGCAGGTCAATGCTGCAGTGGTTTTGAGCATGCCACTGCACTCCAGCCTGGGCGACAGAATGAAACTTTGATTCAAAAAAAGAAAAAAAAATCTTAATAAATGTTTAAAGGGGTCTCACATTTTCAGTTTGGCCTCTGCAAATTATGTGGCTGGTCCTGCTCAGCTCAGGCTATCTCTTTTGTTGTATTCATGGGTCTAAGAAGTTATAGAGCCTATCCAGATTCAAGGGAAAGGCATATAGAGCCTGACTTGCAATGGGAAAGGTATCAAAGAATTTGTGGTCATCTTTAATCTGTCACATCATGGCATAAGATAGGGGAAAGAGCACCAGAATGTGAATTCTGAGGCTTAGTTGCAGCTTTACAGCTACAACTAGCCTGCTGCTAACAAACCACATCAGCTTTTGGGAACCTCAGTTTTCCTCAGTTTGAAATGAGGAAGTCGGACTTTATCTCTAAGCTCTAAAATCAGGAGCCTATAATGCCACATTTGTAACTGTCTAATAGACATCTAATATGCTGTTCATTAGGAAAAATGTTTCCACCAAAGGGAGAAGGGCATGGAAACGGAAGGCAGATGAATACAAAAAAAAAAATTAGTTTAATCAGAAAGCCAACAGATCTAAACTCAAGGTCACTTGCCTCCAACTCCCTCTTTTCATTCCACAAACACTCATTATGGATTATGAGGCAGACACACATTGCTGGGTGCTGGGCTGCAGCAGTGAGACGCGTCAACAGGCCCAGTTTCACGGGCTCACCGTTTTGTTTTGTTTTGTTTTTTTGAGTTGGAGTCTCCCTCTCTCGCCCAGACTGGAGTGCAGTGGCTGCTCCCGGCCACCGCAGCCTCGACCTGCTGGGCTCCGGCGATCCTTCTGCCTCAGCCTTCCAAGCAGCTGGAACTACAGGCGGGCACTACCGCGCCCGGCTAATGTTTGATTTATTACAGAGATGAGGTCTCGCCAAGTTGCCCAGGCGGGTCTCGAACCCACAGGCTCAGGCAATCCACTCACCTCAGCCTTCCAAAGGCGCGGGATTACAGGCTGAGCCACCAAGCCCGGCGAGCTCACCGTTTATAGAGGTGCAGACCCTTATGGCTCCTAGTGCAGAGTGCTGAGGCGAAGAAGGTTCCCACCTGTCCTGAACGTGGGAGGGGCTGAGGGAGAGCAAGTGGAGCCCTGGAAGCCAAAGAGGAGTTAGGTTTGGGGGGAGGGTTTCAAGGTGGAGTGTTGGTATCCTATGCACAGGAAACGGATTGTGAAAAGGCCCAGTCAAGAGAATGCTGGGAGACTTTAGAGAACTGAAAGTCACTGTGTGGAAGGAGTGTAGAAGGGGAACATACTCGGGGGTCAAGGGTCAATAGTGATGAGGAATGAGGCTGGAGAGGTAAGCAAGCACCAGATCACAAGGAGCCTCCAAGTCTAGAGAGAGCTTGAATTCTATCCTGAGGCCAAGAAAAACATTAAAGAGCTCACAGTTGGACAATGGCCTACCAGATTTGGGTTTAAGATTCCATGGAGGGCCAGTTTGGTGGGCCATGCCTATAATCCCAGCACCTTGGGAGACCGAGGCTGGAGGATCCTTTGAGTCCAGGAGTTTGAGACTAGTTTAGGCAATATACTGAGACTTTGCCTCTACAAAAAAAATCAACAAATTGGCTGGGCGTGACAGTGACACCTGGGTGACAGAGTAAGATCCCAACTCAAAAAAAAAAAAGAAAAAAGCTAGGTGTGGTGGCTCATGCCCATATCCCAGCACTTCGGGATGTGGAGGCGAGAGGATTGTCTGAACCCAGGAGTTCGACAATCTCACTATGCCTGGGCAGCATAGTGAGACCTGATCTCTACAAAAAAAATCTAAAATTAGCTGGGCGTGGTGGCATGCGCCTGTAATCCCAGCTACTTGGAAGGCTGAGGCAGAAGGATTGCGGCAGCGGTGTCCTTGAGTGTGCCACTATACTCCAGCCTGGGTGACAGGGTGAGATTCTGACAAGAAAAAGGAAGGAAGGAAGGAAGGAAGGAAGGAAGGAAGGAAGGAAGGAAGGAAGGAAGGAAGGAAGGAAGGAGGGAAGGAAGGAAGGAAGGAAGGAAGGTTAGCATGTGGACTGCCATCAAGGGAGGGGAGGGGCAAGTTAGGAGTAAAAACTGATAAGAGGCTACGGTTTGCAGGCAGATAGGGAGACATGATGGCAACCAGATCACAGGCAGAGGCAGTGGAGATGGCATGAGATGGACAGATAAGAGGGACTGAGTAGAAGCAACAAGACGAGACTGACTGTAGGGGAGGAGGAAGAGATGTGGCAAGGATAATGCTAAGGTTTCTGGCTTGAGCTACTGGGTGTGGTGGTGTCATTTACTGAGAGGGAAAGACCGTGAGAACAAGGAGTTTTGGTGCGCAGAGGGAAGAGGATCAAGAGTTCAGTTTTTGGCCGGGTGCTGTGGCTCACGCCTGTAATCCCAGCACTTTGGGAGGCCAAGGCGAGAGGATTGCCTGAGCCCACAGGTTCAGACCAGCCTGAGCAACTTGGCGAGACCTCATCTCTACAATAAATCAAAAAACGAGCCAGGCGTGGTGGCATATGCCTGTGGTTGGTTCCAACTACTTGGAAGTCTGAGGTAGGAGGATTGCCTGAGCCCAGCAGGTCAAGGCTGCGGTGGCAGGGAGCATGCCGCTGTCCTCCAGCCTGGGTGACAGAGTGAGACTCCAACTAAAAAAAAAAAATAGTTCAGTTTGAGATACATTCAGTTAGAGATGGTTACAAGACATCCAGGTGAAGATGTCCAATAGAGAGCTGGGTGTGTGGATATGCAAGTCAAGAGAGAACTGGAGGTGGCTGTGAGGTTAGGGGACCAGTTTGACTTGGAAGTGACAGCTTGCTTGCATAACAACAAGGAAGACACCAAAGAGAATGACCAGTAGGAAGACAGAGGAGGCAATGCAAACAGTCAATGAATGAAAGCTCCCAAGGGGTGGAAAGGGATAGACAGAGCATAGAAATAGGAATTTGTCTTCCAGAGAGAACATAGAATTGAGAATTTGAACCCTGAAGTCAGACTATCTGGTGAGTACTTGGTTCTACTACCTTCTAGCTGTGAGACCTTGGGTGAGTCACTCGGTCTCCTCCAGTCTCAGATTCCTTGGCCATAAAACAGTGGAATTATGAGTGCTTGCCTCATAAAATTGGGCTGGTGATTAAAGGAGATAATGCATGTAACATGTTTATCATTGTGCCTTGTACATAGTAACATCTCATAAATGGTAGCTGTTGTTATCTTTATAGCAGGAGCACGGGAGGAAAAAAATTGGTTCGCATGCAGATGAGTTCATAGGTTTGGTTGAAAGGAAGTTGAACACATTCTTTTTAGAGCGTTTATTTTATTTTATTTATTTATTTTGAGTCGGAGTCTCACTCTGCCACCCAGACTGGAGTGCAGTGGCCACTCCTGGCCACCGCAGCCTCAACCTGCTGGGCTCCGGCGATCCTTCTGCCTAAGCCTTCCAAATAGCTGGAACTACAGGTGCGCGCTACCACGCCTGGCTAATTTTTTGATTTATTTTAGAGATGAGGTCTCGCCAAGTTGCCCAGGCAGGTCTTGAACCCGCGGGCTCAGGCAATCCACTCACCTCAGCCTCCCAAGGTGTGGGATTACAGGCTGAGCTACCGAGCCCGGCTAGTTTCTTTATTTTATTTATTTATTTGGTGGAGATAGAGTCTCGCTATTTGCCCAGGCTGGTCTTAAACTCCTGGCCTCAGGTGATCCTCCCACTTCAACCTCTCAGAGTGCTGGGATTACAGGCATGAACCAACCTGCCTGGCCAGTTTTATCTTTTTGATGAAGTAGAAGTTGAGTTTATCTGCTGGGGGGCTACCTGGTAATGCCTCCAGAGGTAGAAAGCCACTCATTTGGCACTGACTAGGAGATAGGACAGTCACTACCAACAGAGGGTCAATAAACTGCCTATCAGGATTGCTTCCAAATTAAAGTAAAAAAAGAAACAGTAGGATGACTGGTAATTTGTAGCCTAACACTGAAACTTGTTCATCTAATTTTTTTCTGATCTAGTTTTTTCTGGTAGACTTTCTTCTTTAGATGTACAAAAAAAATTGAGAAGTGAATACAGAGAGTTAAACTTTATAGTTTATTCAGATTTTCTTTTGTTTTTATCTGTTTTCTTTTTTCTGTTCCAGGAACTCATTTGGGATACCACATTGCATTTAGTCATCATGTCTCTCTCCCTCTCTCTCTCTCTCTCTTTTTTTTAGTTGGAGTCTCACTCTGTCACCCCAGCTGGAGTGCAGTAGCATGCTCACGGTCACCGCAGCCTCGACCTGCTGGGCTCAGGTGATCCTTCCGCCTCAGTCTTCCAAATAGCTGGAACCACAGATATGTGCCACCATGCCCAGCTAATTTTTAAAATTTATTGTAGAGATGAGGTCTTGCCAAGTTGCCCAGGCTGGTCTCGAACCCATGGGCTCAGGCAATGCTCTCACCTTGGCCTCCCAAAGTGCTGGGATTATAGGCATGAGCCACTGCGCTAGTCTCTCAGAGTTTCCTTGTTTTTGATGACCTTGACAGTTTTGAGGTGCACTGGTCAAGTGTTTTGTAAAATGCTTCGCTAATGGAATATATCTGATGTTTTCTCATGATTAGACTGGGGTTTATGGGGAGGAAGATCACAGAGGTAAAGTGCCATTCTTATTACATCATACTATCAAGGGTACATACTATCAACAAGATTTATCATTATTGATAATTGACTTTGATCATCTGACTGAGGTAATGTTTGTCAGGTTTCTCTACTGTAATGTTACTCTTTTGACACTGTGACTGTACTCAGGAAATAAGTCACTATGTGCCACCCTCACTTAAGAAGTAGGGACTTATGCGCTCCCTCTTTGAGAGTATCTACATAAATTATTTGGATTCTTTCCACATGGGAGGTTTGTCTCTTCACATATTTTTATTTAATCATTTCTTCATGTCAATATGAACTTATGGATATCTATTTGATACTTTTTTTGGTTATAATCCAATACTGCCCCAGACCTAGAATCAGCTGTTTCTCTAAAGAACCAAGAAACTTTTGGCCAGGCGTGGTGGTCCATAATCCCAGCACTTTGGGAGGCCGAGGTGAGAGGATTGCTTGAGCCCATGGGTTCTAGACCAGCCTGGGCAACTTGGTGAGACCTCATCTCTACAATAAATCAAAAAATTAGCCAGGCATGGTGATGTGTGCCTGTAGTTCCAGCTACTTGGAAGGCTGAGGTGGAAGGAACACCCGAGTCCAGCAGGTCGAGGCTGCGGTGGCCATGAGTGTGCCACTGCACTCCACCCTGGGCGACGGAGTGAGACTCCGACAAAAAAAAAAAAAAAAACTTTTGTTCCTTTTAATGGAGAATAGTATTAGAAACCAAGATCTGGGTGCTGGGTGTTCTCCAGCTGAATCTTTTTTTTTTTTTTTTGAGTTGGAATCTCACTGTTGCCCAGGTTGGAGTGCAGTGAGTGGCACTCTCACGGTCACTGCAACCTCCATCTGCTGGGCTTAGGTAATCCTTCTGCCTCAGCCTTCCAAGTCACTGGAACTATAGACACAAGCCACCATGCCTGGCTAATTTTTTGTGATTTATTGTAGAGACACTGCCCTGAAGCCTGGGTAGGAGTGAGACTCCTACTCAAAAAAAAAAAAAAAAAAGGAAAGAAAAGAAAGGGCAAACTGGGGTCTCACAGGCATGGGCTGTGCATAGGTGAGTCTGCTGTCCATGGATGGAATTTCTTTTCTCAGGAAGCCTCAACCCTGTTTTTTATAGCATCTCAACTGATTGACTTAGGCCCACCCAGGTTATCTAGGATAATTCTCCTTACTCAAAGTGAGCTAATTATGGTCTTTAATTACATCTACTAAATACCTTGAGCGCAACCTCTAGATTAGTATTTACCTGGATAACTGGGATCTAGAGTCTAGCCAAGTTGACATATCAAAAATACCATCACATTTTTAAAGTGTTCTAAATCCAGGAGTACCATCTATTCACTGTCTTCCATAAAATGTACATTTTCTGAATTACTGAAGAGTCCCTCTTTTGAGCCAAGGTTTTTAGAATGCTATTGCTTTGGGGTGTATCATAAATTACTCTGCCTCAACTCAACTCACATACTGGATACTTTACACCATTTGTGACCACCTAGGGTTCCAATGTGAACATCATTTATCACACTGAGCTGAGCTAACTGGGATGCTTCAGGGCCTCCAAAGCCTGGAAGACCCATTACCTCACTGGGTCTTCAAAGGGACCTCATTGCTCTCATTATTATTATTATTTTTTTTTTGAGTTGGAGTCTCACTCTGTCGCCCAGACTGGAGTGCAGCGGCCGCTCCCAGCCACCGCAGCCTCGACCTGCTGGGCGTGCCAGCAATCCTTCCACTTCAGCCTTCCAAGTAGCTGGAACTACAGGCGTGTGCCACCACGCCCGGCTAATTTTTGACTTATTGTAGAGATGAGGTCTCACCAAGTTGCCCAGGCGGGTCTCGAACCCGCGGGCTCAGGCAATCCACTCACCTCAGCCTTCCAAAGGCGCGGGATTACAGGCTGAGCCACCAAGCCCGGCTTGCTCTCATCCTTTTAGTTCTGTTGTCAACTTTCTGTTTATGTACTTCCTCCCCCTTCCTTCCCTTTATGAAGGCTGCCACTCCTCACTGCCGTCAGCCTGACCCTCCTACACACTGTGTGTGACCAACTTTGCTGGGTAATGAGAGCTGTAAGATAAGTGGACACAGAATGTTGTGGGAAGAAACCTCGGTCACACATGCTCCATATGCAGGAGAATGAAAGGGGGAAGTATTGGCCATATTCGTGTTGGCTGCAGTGTAAATGCTATCCTTCCACGTTCCTCTTCTAGCATGGCCTGCGAGACACTTAGTGATCTGGACCACCACCCACTTCCCCAGCCTTGCCGTTTGCCAGCTCCTACCCTCCTGCCAAACCTGCTGACTTTCAGTTTCTGGTACTTGCTATATCTACAGACCAACTCCCACCCACTCCCTGAGCCTCAGATGAGGCATTGCTTTCCTCTCAGGTAAGCCTTTCTAGCACCTCTAGGTCTGGGTCTGGCCACCCCCTCTGTGCTCCCTTAGCACCCTGCCCCTGCTCACCTGTCCCCGTCCTGCTTCCATCTCCTCTTCTTGCTCAGTTCCCCTGCTACAATGCAGTTTTGCATCATCTGCTTAACTCCGCTTTACTCTCCTTCAAAGAGGTTTATCAGGGAACTTGCTCTTTCTCTTGGGGTAAGCATACCAGTCTTGCCTCGAAAAGCATACCAGAAATGCCAAAGGCTTGATGTTAGGCATGGAGAGTTTTCAGCATGGGAGTTTGTCCCCTACAGCCAAACCTCAATTTTACATGGCAGAGGTAGACTAGGCAGTATCACATGATGAGAAAAATCTGTGGGGAAGAATAGCTGACTACAGAAAAACTATAGAAAGCCCCTTTCAAATCTTCCTGCTGACTTGGTTTTCATTTTGGAAAGAGCAGGGTGGATGCTCATCTCTGATCCCCAAATCTGTTAATAGTTAAGACTTTTAGTTTCAAACTTTTCCTTTAAAGAGGGACTACTGTTGTGTCCTTCGAATGCTCAGCACACACCAATCTTTCCTCCAAGCCAGGAGCCCACAGACTCAAGACATGTGGCAGGAAGGCCCTGCCCTGACAGCCTTCACCAAGCCCAAACCACCTTGGCAGCTGTCAAGAAGGAGGCTGTGCAGCAGAAACCACAGGAGGCTGTGCAGCAGAAACCACAGTCCTGCATCAGTTAGCCAGTTTGCATCTATAAAATGGGCACAGCATGCAGGGAGGGTGTGGGGGTTAATGCCAGATGCTAATGCCAAATGCTAGAATCTGGGAACTGCCTGCCCTGCCCCTTTCAATTATCAAAGAAAACAAGTTCATTCAGAAGAAGAGTAAGGAGATGCTATTACACTGTGTAAATATGTTTAAGGTGTAGTTCCTAGAAATATAGGATAGGCTGAAACAGCAACAGGAAGAGTTTGGATCATTTCATGAGTAAAACCCAAATGGGTTATTATGGGAAGGTAGAGAAGTCGGTTTTTTTTTTGAGTTGGAGTCTCACTCTGTCGCCCAGACAGTGGCCGCTCCCGGCCACCGCAGCCACGACCTGCTGGGCTCCAGCGATCCTTTTGCCGCCCCCCTTCCCAATACCGGAGTTACAGGGCGCGCTACCACGCCCGGCTGATTTTTTGATTTATTGTAGAGATGAGGTCTCGCCTGCCCAGGCGGGTCTCGAACCTGCAGACTCAGGCAGTCCACTCACCTCAGTCTCTCAAAAGCGCGGGATTACAGGCTGAGCCACCAAGCCCGATTTGTAGAAAAGTTTTAAGCATAGAAGGAGTAACCAGGCCCACCGGGCAAAGATGGAAACCTGAAAGGATGGGATCAGGGTGGTGTTTCTGAGTAGTTTGTGATGACTCCATTTCTTCCTAGTATTCAAGGACTGGGGAACCAAGTCCATCGCAAGGGCTACCCAGGACTCCAGGGATAACAGTGCTTTTTTTTTTTTTTTTTTTTTTTTAGTTGGAGTCCCCACTCTGTCACCCAGACTGGAGTGCAGTGGTATGCTCCCGGGCCCCCCCGGCCCCCATGCTGGGGCCCGGCGATCCTTCCCCCTCAGCCTTTCCCGGTAACTGGAACTAAGGCGCGCGCTACCCCCGCTCAGCTCATTTTTATTTATTGTAGAGATGAGGTCTCGCCAAGTTTCCCAGGCGGGTCCGAACCCACAGGCTCAGGCAATCCACTCACCTCAGCCTCCCAAAGTGCGGATTACAGGCTGAGCCACCGAGCCCGGCTACAGTGCTATTTTAAAAATGCACTAGGCAGCCGGGGTCGGTGGCTCACCTGTAATCCCGCGCCTTTGGGAGGCTGAGATGAGTGGATTGCCTGAGCCCGCGGGTTCGAGACCCGCCTGGGGAGCGAGACCTCATCTCTACAATAAATCAAAAAAACCCCGGGGGTGGTAGCGCACGCCTGTAATTCCGGCTACTTGGAAGGCTGAGGCGGAAGGATCGCCGGGGCCCCCCCCGGTCGAGGCTGCGGTGGCCGGGAAATGGCCACTGCACTCCAGTCTGGGCGACAGAGTGGGGACTCCAACTCAAAAAAAAAAATAAAAAAAAAAAAAAATAAAAAAATAAAAAAAAAAAAACGCACTAGGCGCCGGCCTCAGTGGCTCAGCCTGTAATCTTTTGCCTTTTGGGGGGCTGAGGTAGTGGATTGCCTGAGGGCCCCCATTCGAGACCCCCCGGGGAAAATTGGTTTAGACCTCAGCTCTACAATAAATCAAAAAATTAGCTGGGCGTGGTAGCGTGCGCCTGTAGTTCCAGCTACTTGGAAGGCTGAGGTGGAAGGATCGCCGGAGCCCAGCAGGTCGATGCTGCGGTGGCCGGGAGCGGCCACTGCACTCCAGTCTGGGGACAGAGTGAGACTCCAACTAAAAAACAAACAAACAAACAAAAAAAAAATGCCCTAGGCTGGACACGGTGGCTCATGCCTATAATCCTAGCACTCTTGGAGGCCAAGGTGAGAGGATTGCCTGAGCCTATGGGTTTGAGAACAACCTGGGCAACTTGGCGAGACCTCATCTCTACACTAAATCAAAAAATTAGTTGGGCATGCTGGCACATGCCTGTAGTTCCAGCTACTTGGAAGGCTGAGGCAGAAGGATTGCCTGAGCACAGCAGGTCGAGGCTGCGGTGGCCGTGCGCATGCCACTGCACTCCAGCCAGGGCAACAGAGTAAGCTCTGACTCAAAAAAAAGTAAAAAATAAGTAAACAAATGCACTGAGGCTGGGTGCAGTGGTTCACACCTGTAATTCCAGCACTTTAGGAGGCTGGGAAGGAAGGATTGCTTCAGCCCCAGAGTTTGAGACCAGCCTGGGCAACACAGCCAGACCTCATCTCTACAAAAAAAAAAAAATCAAAAAATTAACAGGGTGCGGGGGTGTGCACTTGTAGTCCCAGCTACTGGGGAGGTTGAGGCCAGAGAGTCATTTGAGCCCAGGAGTTTGAGTTGCAGTGAGCCGTGATCCTCCCATGTACTCACACCAGTAGGCAACAGAGTGAGATCCCCGACCCCAAAATTTAAAAAAAAAATCTGGGCATGGTGGGTCACGCCTGTAATCCCAGCACTTTGGGAGACCAAGGTGAGAGGATTGCCTGAGCCCAGGGGTTCAAGACCATCGTGGGCAACTTGGCGAGACCCCATCTCTACAATAAATCAAAAACTTATCTGGGGCGTGGTGGTGTGCACCTGTAGTTCCAGCTTCTTGGAAGGCTGAGGTAGAAGGATTGCCTGAGCCCAGCTGGTGGAGGCTGCGGTGGCTGTGAGCACTCTAGCCTGGGAGACAGAGTGAGACTTCCACTCAAATTTTTTTTTTAAAGTAATAAATAAAAAGGCACTGCTCTCAAGGCAGCATGGTCTTTAGCAACCAACTGCTTCTCCCTCCTTTCAGGCTGAGTCAACTCTCCTGTATTCTAGTTAATTCATGCATGCCATTTCTGAATGGGAGCAATTTTCCAAACTATAATTTATATGTTAAACTTAATTTTTAAAATGCTGCTGAAGAAAGCTCTATCTTGGGAGAAAAAAAGTGCCAATGGGTGTGACTTGTTGGAAGGCACAAGTCAAGGTAAATTATATGACTCACCATGAAATATCAGAAGTGTAAACTTGGAGACTTTTCCCTTTCACCACTCTTGGGCCCCTATTTGATAGCTCCTCTCGGATGAGACTGGAACCTAAGGCCAGACCTAGGTGCCAGAAAGCACCAGAGACAGGTGAACTGTATGTCTCTCTTCAGACCCAGGGTGGACGTAGCTCCTTCGGTGTATATCTCTGGCCATTTGCTCTGAGAATGAGGCCCATAGCCTGCCTTGGAGCATTAGCCGTGGGTTGGTGACCTCTTCCCTGCAAACATATGCAGCTTCTTCCTCTGTGGTTAATAAGGGAGGGAAAGGCACTAAAAGAACAGCTTTGTCATGTGAAGGGGAAACATATTTCATTTTAATATACTTAAGAAGTCATCCGTGATACATTAGAAAAGGTACCGGTAAGGCTTGGTAGTCTCAGGAGCAGGTTGCCAGGGGCTGACTTTACCCGCACTGCTGTGAGACGTGCGTTAATGGCCAAGCCAGTCTGGCAGAGTTAGGCGTTTTCTCTGCATCAGTGGTTTACAGTCTTAACTCATTCTTCTAGCAAATGTTTCCTAATAAACCCAGCGCTTCCACATGCCCAGAAATGGCTACTGAAAGCTTAACTTTCCCTCTCCCAAGCAGGACCACGCTCCCTGCTCCTAATTCCTTAGTCTTTGTAGCGCTCGGCCGGCTTGGCTCTCTCTGAGTTAGGAGGTGCCCTAGTCCCCGGATCCTCCTGGCCAGTGACTGCAGGAGACCTGAGACAGGGTACCTGAGTCGAGCCCCGACGCGGTCTACTCCTTGCAGGCTCAAGCTGCATCCGAGGCGCCTCTCCTTCGGTAGAACCCGGGACAACCCAGGGCTAGGGCCTCGCTGCAGCGTCGCAGCCCATTCGATCTCTCCAGTCTCCGTCGCCCTCAACGGTCCTGGAAGAAGGGGAACAGATGACGGAAAAGGCCCTGAATTTGCGCCACCCGGCTGCTCGTGGCGTCCTTCTCCTTGGCCGGCGCCGCCGCGGCTCTCGTGTTTGTCCCCACGGCCTTCTTGCCTGCTGAGCTCGGGGTTCGGCTCAGCATCCACGCAGCGGCGCCGCTGCTGTTGTTATTGGAGTTGTTAGGCTCGCTGCTGCCCACCCCTCCCAGTCCTCGGCCCCCGACAGCTCTCGCAGCCTCTGGGGCGCGTCGGGCCGCAGATAGTGGCAGGCTCTGTGGCCGCTGTGGTCACGGCGCGAAGGGTCAGCGCCCAGGGGGCCCACCAGCACCTTGATGACCATGTCGTGGCCCTGCAGGGGCCCCCAGGTGGAGGGGGGTGAGGCCGCCGCTGCCCCGGGGCACTCACGTCGAGCGGCAGCCCCCGGCGCTGGGCGAAGTCATACACCAGGATGAGCTCCTCGTGGCGCCCATGCTTGGCCAGCCAGTGCAGCACCGTGTAGCCCGTGATGGGGTCGCTCCGCAGCAGCAGTCCCCCGGGTCAGCCTCCAGCAGCTCCTTCAGCACCTCAAAGCGGCCCTCGGCTGCCGCCAAAATCCACGCGTGCTCCCGCGGCTCCGGGCACAGCCCACCGTTGCCCGACCGCTCGGCCCCCCGGGGCCCCCGGGGGGGGTCTGCTCCTCCGCGCGCTCCCCCGACACCCAAACCGGGCAGAAGCTGCCCGCTGCAACCCCAGCAGCTCCCGCAGCGCTCCTCGCCGGCGCCCCGAGCCCGCCCCGGAAAGCATCAGCATCCCTTGGGAAAGGGGGGGGGGCTCCCGGGAGGCAGGGGGCAGCAGAGTTCCCCCGGGTACCTGCCCAGGCTACCGGTGTCCACTCTCGAGGGGCGGGCTGCGGCGCGCCCCGCAGGCTCAGCGCGGACGGCACGAGAGAGGCCTTGGGCTCCGGGTTCGCGGCCCGTCGGGACTGGGCCATGGTCTTGCAGCTCCCCCGCCCGGCCGTTCCAGTTTTGTAGCGTTCGCGGGCCCTTCCCGGGCCCCACCGGGAGAGGAACTGGCGCTGGCGCGGGGGAAAGGAAGCGGCTTGAGCAATTGGGTCAGAGGGAGGGAGCAAAGGAGAGGAGGAGGAGGAGGGAGGGAGCGAGCGAGCTAGGGGGGGGGCCCCCGCGGGGGGGGGGGGGCGTGGAGGGGTGGGAGCTCTGGCCAAGTCTCCAGGGCAAGCCGGGCTCCGACACCCCGGGTACCGCCGCCGCCGCCGCTCCTCTAGTTCGCGGGCGGCCCCGCCCCAAACGGCCAGGTGAGCTCTGCAGCCCCGCCTCTGGCAGGCACGGACAGCGAAGGGGCGGACGCTCGGGCAGGCTGGGAGCAGGCCTGCGGCCCTGGAAGCCCCGCTTGTTCTCACCATCCCAGCAAGTGTTCGGGGGAAGAGGTTCTAGGGCGCCCCCTCCCCGGCGGGCTGAGCTCGGCTTCCAGCCCAGGCCTCTTACAGCTTGATCCTTGAGCTTCAGGGCACTCGCTCTCCGCCTCCTTCCTTCGCCCTTTCCTCTTATCTCTTCAGAAGTCTCTCTGCACTTTGTCCCTGAGCCGCCTTTGTCCCGCGCCTAGCTTTCACGGAGGCAGCTCGGCTATCCCATGTGACTCTGGCTCCTCTGCCTTACCCTCCCCCTAGCTCCTGGGGCTGCCCGGGATTCTTGCAGAGAAACCCAAGACCAGGGTCCAGCCAGAAGCTCATCCCGGGAATTATGAAGGGACATTCCCCTGCTGCCCCGCGACTGTCTGTTCAGCTCTCTACTCTCTTCTCACCTCCTAATTTTTCCTAGATGGCTTGAAAAAAGCAGCTACAGGTGACTCAGTCAGCACCTGGGGAACACCCTGCCCTCTTCAGATACCTATCCCATCTCTCTCCCTGAGGGACCTGCTTTTTGCAAATTCAGAGCTTAGGGTTTTGATTTTTTTTTTTTAAAGGAGGGCATTTTATATATATATTTTTTAACTCCTAACGCCAGCGTTCTCTTTGCTCTTGCTTCCTTCAGTAAATGATAGTGCTGGCTTTCGCCTTTCACCATGCTAAGGAGTTCAGTGAACAAAAAGGAACCATAGAAGGTTCTTGAGTCAGGGAAGACACAGCCATAATTAAGGTTGTGTTAAGAAGATGATTCTGGGCGAGGCAGAAGCAGGCAGCTAGGAGACTGTTCCAGCAGTCTAGGCCAACAAGGATGGAGGCCCAGGTCAAGCCAGCCCACTTGTGGCACCAGTGAGGGAAGGTGTCAGAAGCTTTTTCCTCCTTGGTCCTCACATATTTGAGATCAGTCCTAAATATTTTGAGCTCTCTTTCATGACAGCTTATGCACTTGTAATTCATTTTGGAACATTTACTATGTGCCAGTCACTGTGCTAGATGCTTTGTGTATATTAACTCTTTTAATCCTCCCAGTGACCCTAGGAGCTAAGAATCATTACTATCCTTAGTTTGCAGCGAGGTGAGGCCACTTGCTCAAGGTCATCCAGCAGGAAGTGGCAGAGCAGGTCTGTGTGACACCTTTGTCTGCCTTTGTTCTGGCACACAGGGACTGGCTTTGAAGCCAAGCTTATCAATTGCAAATCACTCACACAAGCCCTAAATTCCAGCCAAACGGATGGACTTGTCATAGCCTGAGCATATCTGTAATTTGCCCTTTTCTACCTGGAATGCCCTTTCTCTCAGCTTCTGTCTAGTGACGTTCTCCCTGTCTTTCAAGGTTAGCCTCAGTTTCCACCTACTCTAGTAAGCTTCCTCTGATTACTCCAGCCCACAGTGATCACCCTCCTCTCCAGCCCTCTGTTTCTACTACCCTTTGACACCCAGGGTAGACTGCCTTGTGTTGTATTTCTCTCTTGTTGCTCTGACATGCCATGTAGACTACAAACTCTTGGATGACTATGTCATACCATCCTTGTGCCTCTAGTAGGTGCTCAAGAAATATTTGTCACCTTGTTCAGGTTTGGCAGCCTGGGAAAATGTGATTGTGTGTGTCTGTGTGTTGGGAGGGGGTTATATTCACAGCCAGCACTCAGCGTATCCCTGCCTCAGACTGAATCTGCAGGACACAAAAGGCAGCTCATAGATTTGGCCAATTCATTAAAAAAAAAAAATCACCTCCTTGCCTTTGCTGACTCCTCAGAGACCAGGCCCAGGCCCAGAGTGGGCCCCATGCTTTCAGGCTTTCATTTTCAAAATGAACCCTGACTGACAAGCAGCTACTTCCGTTGCTCTGGAAACTCCCCTCCGCAACCCCAAATCTGTAAACACCAAACCACATACATGAACACACACTTCCAGAATATGCAAACAGCTGCAGCAGTATTTTTTTTAAATACAAATTCCAGCATGGAGATGCAGGATGGGAGAATGCTTGGACTATTAATTTTCCCCACCACTAAGCAGGCAATTATTTTCCCTATCAGCATTAGTAATATCTCTGGTTCCAGTTCAAAGACTGCACAGGCAGCCCGCCTGACCAGTGCCACAGACCCATGACGCACGTGCCCTTGCTTAACCGTTGCCAGAGACCAAAGCCACGGTGCCTCCCTAACAACTCGTTTCATCTTTACTTAGCAAGTGCTTTCTACCCCAGGTCACCAGCTGCACACACCATTCCCCAGAACCGTAGCACCCATCTCTATTTCAGTAGAAAGGATCTCTGGAATGTGATACCAGGGAGTGGGGGAGAGGGAGTGGGATAGCACACACCCACTTAAAAATAAGATACCTGAAACATTTGCTACCCCTACAAGGGAGTGGGGCAAAAACTCCTCAAGCCCTTGGAAATTACCTTCCAAAAACTTGGGTGTAGGGTGGGTATTCGCATTGCAAATGGTAATACCTGGTGTCTTTTCCAAATTGCAGACACTCTAATATATCTACAGGTTTATCCATAAATTTACTAGATCCAGGACTATTAGAACTAGAAGAGATTTTTTTTTTTTTTTTTTTTGAGTAGGAGTGTCACTCTGTTGCCCAGGCTGAAGTGCAGTGGCACGCTCCTGACCACCACAGTCTCAACTTGCTGGGCTCAGGTGATTCTTCCACCTCAGCCTTCCAAGTAGCTGGAACAACAGGCATGCACCACCACTCCCGGCTAAATTTTTGATTTATTATATAGATGAGGTCTCGCTATGTTGCCCAGGCTGGTCTCTAACCTGTGAACTCAGGCAATCCTCTCACCTCTGCCTTCCAAAGTGCTGGGATTATAGGCATGAGCCACCACGACTGGCTACTAGAAGAGATCTTAATGTTTCTTTTTTCTTTCTGTTTTTTTTTTTCTTTCTTCAGAGTCTCACTCTGTCAACAGGCTGGAGTACAGTGGCATGTTCGTGGCCACCGCAGCCTCAACTTGCTGGGCTCAAGTTATCCTTCCACCTCTGCCTTCCAAGTAGCTGGCACCTACCACTATGCCCAGCTAATTTTTTTATTTTATTGTAGAGATGAGGTCTCGCCATATTGCCCCAGTTGATCTTGAACCCCTGGGCTCAGGCAATCCTCTTGTTTCAGTCTCTCAAAGTGCTAGGATTACAGGCGTGAGCCACCTTACCCAGCCTAGATCTTAATGTTTCATTGGTCTTTATTTTCCAGATGGGGTTTTTTTTTGGGGGGTTTTTTTTTTGGGGGGGGGGTTTTGAGTTGGAGTCCCCACTCTGTCGCCCAGACTGGAGTGCAGTGGCCGCTCCCGGCCACCGCAGCCTCTACCTGCCGGGCTCCAGTGATCCTTCTGCCTCAGCCTTCTGAGCAGCCGGAATTACAGGCATGTGCTACCATGCCCAGCTGATTTTTTGATTTATTATAGAGATGAGGTCTCTCCAAGTTGCCCAGGCGGGTCTCGAACCTGCGGGCTCAGGCAATCCACTCACCTCAGCCTCCCAAAGTGCCGGATTACAGGCTGAGCTACCGAGCCCAGCTCAGATGAGGTTTGACTAACCGTCAGCATGGCAGGAGTCAGAGAAAGTTAAAGTCAGTGGAGAATCATAATCGATCTGCAAAAAATTTAATTTACGTGCAATTTCTCAGGAACATGTCTCTTGGTTGAAACCAAAGGCTCATGCATCCTTGGCTCTCAATGGAGTTGCCAGTGGGCCTGCACAACAGGCAAGAGGGGGGTGTGTGGAACATGGGAAGTCCCACAGGCTTCCATAGCCCTCAGTCATGGAAGGGAATGGGGCACATTCTTGAGAGTCCACATATAGCATGTAAGTTTCCTTTCCCCCAAAGACCTGTGCTGATATAATCATATGGTTCTCAATGAGAGCAAAAGCGATGAGAGAAAAGGTTCCTTTCCCTCCGATTGTGTGAGTGGATGTTTGGTGTGTGTGTATGTGTGTATACACTGCCAGTAGTCACTGTCTCTGGTTGTGATGTTCCCCTTACCAAGTATCAGGGCTTTACATGGTTACCCATTTCAAATACCTTTTTTTTAGACTATGAGATAAGTTATATTGAATGAATGTAAAAATTCTTTATCAGTACTTAGGAATTAATTATCCCCCCCCAAGTCCTTTTGTATTCAATTAGAAATAAGGAGGTGCAATCATTTTTTTTTTTTTTGAGTTGGAATTTCACTCTGTCACCCAGGCTGGAGTGCAGTGGCACACTGCTCGTGGCCATCTCGTCTTGACCTGCTGTGAACCCAGGCGAACCTTCTGCCTCAGCCTTCAAAGTAGCTGGGGCTACAGGTGCACACTACCCCACTCAGCTAATTTTTCTTGATTTATTGTAGAGATGAGGTCTCACCAAGTTGCCCAGGCTGGTCTTGAACCCCTGGGCTCAGGCAGTCCTCTCACCTCAGGCCCCCAAAATGCTGGGATTATAGGTGTGAGCCACCACACCTAGCCAGGTACAATTTTATTTTGAGAGCTGAATGAACTTGGAATAGTAGAAGGTGGTAGGACTAAGCTGACAACATATGTGAACTATGAGCCCAGGGCTTTTCAAAATGATTGAGGAAAAGGGGAGTGAGCAGGAATAGTAGGAAAAATCTTTAGGCCTGAGTGGAAGCCGGAAACCTGCCTATGATTCGAGCTGAAATGGCTTACCTGGAGCCCAATGGTCAACCGTGGGCCCTCAAGTGTGACAAGAAAAAACTTTCCATTACACTTTTTATTGATGCCGTGATTAAAAGAATGCCACATCCTGGAAAAGACCTAAACTATTACCATGTGGAGACACATGAGGGCGCTCTAACCAACTAGCAATTGTGAAACCCAGAAAAACTGCACAGGTTTCAACCTGAGGAATGGGGCTTTTGCAGGCCCTTTGTGACGTGAATTCGGGCTTCCACCCTGGAGCAAGCTGCTTACCTAGGCTCTTAAAATAGCTGCAAGGAAGGAGGCAATGTTTTTCAAGAGTAGTTGGCAACTGTAATGTGTAAAGCCTGGAGTCACAATCTCTTAGAGTTTTCTTTTGTCTTTTTTTTTTTTTTTGAGTCGGGGACTGCAGTCTGTCACCCAAGCTAGAGTGCAGTGGGGAGACCATAGCTCAATGCAGCCTCAACCTCCTGGGCTCAGGCGATCCTCTCTCTTCAGCCTCCTGAGTAGGTGGGACTACAGGTGCACGCCACCATGCCTAGTTGATTTTTTGATTTTTTTGTAGAGATGAGGTTCTACTATCTTGCCCAGGCTGGTCTCAAATTCCTGGGCTCAAGCAATCCTAGGTGTGAGACACCACGCTCAGCGTTTTTTGTTTTTGTTTTTGTTTTTGAGTCGGGTTCTTGCACTGTCACCCAGGTCTCACTCTGTCACACCCTGCTAATTTTTTTTAATTTTTTTGTAGAGACAAAGCCTCACTATATTGCCTAGGCTGGTCTCAAATTCCTGGGTTCAAGTGATCCTCTTACCTCAGTCTCCCAAAGTGCTGGGATTATAGAAGTGAGCCAACACACCCATCCTACAGTTTTCAAAGTTCATATTTTAAATTATCTCTTTGAACCAGGCAGCAAGCCTGTGAGATATGTAGAGAAGATAGATTTTTTTTTTTTGAGTAGGAGTCTCACTCTGTTGTCCAGGCTGGAGGGCAGTGGCATGCTCACGGCCACTGCAGCCTTGACCTACTGGGCTCAGGTGATCCTTCTGCCTCGGCCTTCCAAGTAGCTGGAACTACAGGCATGCACCACCACGCACAGTTAATTTTTCTTGATTTATTGTAGAGATGAGTTCTTGCCAAGTTGCCCAAACTGGTCTCGAACCCATGGGCTCTGACAATCCTCTCACCTCAGCCTCCCAAGATGCTGGGATTATAGGCATGAGTCACCTTGACTGGCCTGAGAAGACAGTATTTATAGCCAATTTACATGCAAAGCTGAGGGAGATTAAGTGACCTGCCTGGGGAAACATGACTTAAAAGTGGGAGATCAGGGTCTGTGCTCATGCCTCTAGGTCATGCTGTTTTACTGTACATTTGGGTATGGTGGACAGGTACAGCGCTCAATAAAATTGAGCAGTAAGTGAATGTTGTCCTTGGGTCCATCAGCCTTCCATTTCTGACATCCATGCATTCTGTGCCCCAAATTTAGCACTCTGTAATAATAGGCATAACAGCTACCTACTGCTCATTGAACACTTAGGTGACTGGCAGTTCTTGTGCCAAGCATTAAATATGCATTATCATGCATGAATGGTCATAGCAGCATTATTCACAATAGCCAAAAAATGGAAACAATCCCGATGTTCATTAATAGATGTTCATTAATAGATAAAATGTAGTATATCCATACAATGGCATGTTATTTGGCCATAAAAAGGAACAAAACACAATAAGCCCCCTACATACGAACCTTCAAGTTATGAACTTTAGTGATGCATACATGCTTTTTTAAGTGTATTATTTATCTCCACCAGATGTCAGTATAGCCTGTTAAATACATACAGTACTATCTAGCCAATTGTGTTAATTGGGTACCTAGGCTAACTTTGTTGGACTTACAACAAATGTACTTATGAATGTGCTGTCGAAACCGAACTCATTTGAATGTGGGGGACTTCCTGTACTGACATGCTACCACATGGATGAACATGGAAAACATTATGCTAAGTGAAGAGCAGACACAAAAGACTCTTCTGATTTCATTTATATGAGATGTTCAGAAGAGGCAAAACAATAGACAGAAAGTAGGTTAGTGACTGTCAAGGCGGACATGGAAAGAGGAGAATAGAGAACGGTTGCTAATGGGTATGGGTTTCTTTGTGGGTGTTCAAAATGTTCTGGAATTAGATAGTGGTGATTGTTGCACAACCTTGTGGATATACTAAAAACCACTGAAGTGGGCCAGGCATGATTGCTCACACTTGTAATCCCAGCATTCCTACATTTGGAGGCCAAGGTAGGACGATCGCTTGAGGTCAGGAGTTTAAGACCAGTTGGGCAACATAGCAAGACTCCCATCTCTACAAAAAAATAAAAAGTGAAAATTAGCTGAGCCTGGTGATGCTTGCCTGTAGTCTCAGTTACTGGGTAGGCTGAGATGGGAGGATCACTTGAACCCAGGAGGTCGAGGCTGCAGTGAGCCATAATCACATCTGTGAATAGACCCTTCACTCCAGCCAAGTGTCAGAGTGATATCCTGTATCTAAAATAAACAAACAAGCAAACCTACTGAAGTGTACAGTTGAAAGTGGGAATTATATGGTATGTGAATTGTGTCTCAATAAAGCTATTGCCAAAACAGTGCATTATCTCCTCTAATCTTTACAACAAAGAGGCTAATGAGAAACTGAGGCCCAGTGAAGTTAATTGCCCACATTTACTCAGCTAGTAAGTGGCAGGGAACTCACCCAACATTGCCTGGTTCCAAGGCTCATGCTTTTAATCATCATGTTACAATGCTTCTAATGTGTCACTCATATATAGAGAGGATGTTGGAAAAGCCAACACTCACTGAGGACTTATTATATGTTAAGCACTGTGCTAAACACATTACATTCACAATGTTGAAAACAAGGTAGGTACTATTAAAGCAATGATCTCCTATCCTTTTTTTTTTTTTTTTTTTGGGTTGGAGTCTCACTCTGTTGCCCAGGCTGGAGTGTAGTGGCACGCTCATGGCCATGGCAGCCTCAACCTGCTGGGCTCAGGCGATTCTTCCTCCTCAACCTTCCGAGTAGCTGGATCTACAGGCACACGCCACCACGCCTGGCTTATTTTTTTATTTACTGTAGAGATGAGGTCTCACCAAGTTGCCCAGGTTGGTCTCGATCCCCCAGGCTCAGGCAGTCCTCTTACCTCAGCCTCCCAAAGTGCTGGGATTACAGACTTGAGCCACCAAGCTTGGCTTTTTTTTTTTTTTTTTTTTTTTTGACTCGGATTCTCAGTGTTGCCCAGGCTAGAGTACAGTGGCACGCTCGCGGCCAACACAGCCTCAACCTGCTGGGCTCATCAATCCTTCCGCCTAAGCCTTCCTTTCAAGTAGCTGGAACTACAGGTGCGCACTACCACGCCAGACTAATTTTTGATTTATGGTAGAGATGAGGACTTGCCACATTGCCCAGGCTAATCTTGAACCCCTGAACTCAGGCAATCCTCTCGCCTCAGCCTCCCAAAGTGCTGGGATTACAAACTTGAGCCACCATGCCCAGCCAAAATGTTATTATTAATACTTTTTCCCCAACAGAATGTGATTGCCCGTGCTTCATTTTTAAAAAATCTTGGGCCGGGTGCAGTGGTTCACGCCTATAATCCTAGTACTTTGGGAAGCCAAGGTAAGAGGATTGCCTGAGCTCACGGGTTCGAGACTACCCTGGGCAACTTGACGAGACCACATCTCTATAACAAACCAAAAAATTAGCTGGTCGTGGTGGCACATTCCTGTAGTTCCTGCTACTTGGAAAGCTGAGGCAGAAGGATCACCTGAGATCAGCAGGTCAAGGCTGCGGTGACCGTGAGCATGCCACTGCACTCCAGTCTGGGTGACAGAGCGAGACTGCAACTCGAAAAAAAGAAAAAGAAAAAAAAATTGGCGGGACTCGGTGGCTCAGCCTGTAATCCCAGCACTCTGGGAGGCTGAGGTGAGAGGATTGCCTGAGCCCACAGGTTAGAAACCCACCAGGGCAACTTGGCGAGACCTCATCTTTACAGTAAATCAAAAATTAGCTGGGCATGGTAGTGTGTGCCTGTAGTTCTGGCTAATTGGAAGCTTGAGCCGGAAGGATCGCCGGGGCCCAGCAGGTCGACGCTGGGGTGGCCGTGAGTGTGCCACTGAACTCCTGGGCGACAGAGTGAGACGCCAACTCAAAAAAAAAATCTTGAGTTAACCTATGCTCTGCAAAGGTATGGTTCTGAATTTAGATGATTGCAGTACTCACTTTCAGTGGCTGTCATAGATGAGAAAGATGTCTCACAGACATACACAGCTCCAAATGGAAGAAAAATGTCATGGGCTGGGCTTCTTACATCATGATTCTCATTTTTCTTTTTTTTTTTTGTTGTTTTTTTTTTGTTTGTTTGTTTTGAGTTGGAGTCTCACTCCGTCGCCCAGACTGGAGTGCAGTGGCCGCTCCCAGCCACCGCAGCCTCGACTTGCTGGGCTCCGGTGATCCTTCCCCCTCAGCCTTCCAAGTAGCCGGAATGACAGGCATGCGCTACCATGCCTGGCTGATTTTTTGATTTATTGTAGAGATGAGGTCTCGCTGCCCAGGCGGGTCTCGAACCCGCGGGCTCAGGCAATCCACTCACCTCAGCCTCCCAAAGGCGGGGGATTACAGGCTGAGCCACCGAGCCCGGCTTGAAAGGCATATCTGTATGTGAAAGAAAAATGTGGCCGGACTCGGTGGCTCAGCCTGTAATCCTAGCACTTTGGAAGGCCGAAGTGAGTTGATTGCCTGAGCCCACGGGTTCGAGACGCACCTGGGTAGCTTGACGAGACCTCATCTCTACAATAACTCAAAAAAAGATTAGCTGGGCATGGTAGCGCACGCCTGTAGTTCCAGCTACTCGGAAGGCTGAGGCAGAAGGATCGCCGGAGGCCAGCAGGTCAAGGCTGCGGTGGCCAGGGCACTGCACTCCAGTCTGGGTGACAGAGTGAGACTCCGACTCAAAAAAAAAAAAAAAAAAAGAAAAATGTATCTTTTAGTCTGAAAACTCTTTTAAGGATTTACAAAATAGACTCAAGATTTTACTTTTTTTTTTTTTTTGAGTCAGGATCTCACTCTGTTGCCCAGGCTGGAGTCTTGGTGGCACAATCACGGTGCACTGCAGCCTCCTGGGCCTAAATAATCCTCCTGTGTAGCCTCCCAAGTAGCTGGGACTACAGGTGTATGCCACCATATCCAGATTTGGGGGGGGGTTTATTGTAGAGATGAGTTCTTGCCATGCTGCTCAAGCTGGTCTTGAACTCCTGGGCTCAGGCAATCCTCTTGCCTTGGCCTCCCAAAGTGCTGGGATTACAGGCATGAGTCACTGCCTCAAACTTCAATATCTTTGCTGTAATAGGTCGCTAACTTTCTCTGTAAACTTACTTGGAAATCTACCCTCAGTTTTGAAAAATTTCTCATCAGACTAGCATTTCTCAGTATAAAAATTTGTATTTCTAGCTTTTTCTATAAGATATTTTAAAAACCAGTCACTCTGTTTATAATATACCTTCTTTTTTTTTTTTTGAGTTGGAGTCTCACTCTGTCGCCCAGACTGGAGTGCAGTGGCTGCTCCCGGTCACCGCAGCCTCGACCTGCTGGGCTCCGGCGATCC
Source organism: Cephalopachus bancanus (assembly GCA_027257055.1). Lineage (NCBI taxonomy): Eukaryota > Metazoa > Chordata > Mammalia > Primates > Tarsiidae > Cephalopachus > Cephalopachus bancanus. The sequence continues at coordinate 12,339 of JAPVLO010002795.1, read as the reverse complement.
TTCCGCCTCAGCCTTCCGAGTAGCTGGAACTACAGGCGCGCGCCACCATGACCGGCTAATTTTTAATTTATTGTAGAGATGAGGTCTCACCAAGTTGCCCAGGCAGGTCTCGAACCTGCGGGATCAGGCAGTCCACTCACCTCAGCCTCCCAAAGCGCGGGATTACAGGCTGAGCCACCGAGCCCGGCTATAATATATCTTCTTCTTTACATCTTTCCTTTTGTAACCCCCCAAAAGTAGTTCTTTGTGGATTTCATTATTGAAATAGAATCTGGCAAATACAAAGCTGAAAATGTTAGAAATGTTAATCCAACTGTACAGAAAACTTCCTACACCATATCATTTAATTTTTTTTTTTTTTTGAGTTGGAGTCTCACTCTGTCGCCCAGGCTGGAATGTAGTGGCACACTCACAGCCACTGCAGCCTCGACCTGCTGGGCTCAGGAGAGCCTTCTGCCTCAGCCTTCCAAGTAGTTGGAACCATAGGCATGTACCACCAAGCCCAGCTAATTTTTTTTTAAATTTATTGTAGAGACGAGGTCTTGCCAAGTTGCCCAGACTGGTGTCGAATCCTGGACTCAGGCACTCCTCTCACTTCCATCTCCCAAAGTGCTGGGGTTACAGGTGTGAGCCACCACATCCGGCCTAATTTTTTTTACAAACAAATTATTGGAGTTTTTATTTACTCTTTTGTAAATGAGACTCAAGATTTTCTTGTTAGCAAATACAAAATTACTGATAGTATCGTTAACAAAAAACAGCACCTTACCCCATAGTGTCCTTGTATTCTTTGTGCTCTCCTCATTCAGGCTGTGGTTTGTAGGAATCTTTTCAAGCCACTTTTCCATTTGAAGGAGAGTTGGCTTAGTTAAAAACAGATGATATAATTTGTAAATTCACAGCCCAACACAGAAATTGCAGAACTTTAGAAGAGGCTAAAAATAAAATGAAAAATGATGGGCACCAACATCGACCCTTCTGTTTTGTGGGATTCCTGTTCCTCTTTCAAGACAGCCATCAGTGACCATCTTATGAAAGGACTCAATGAGGTTGCCAGAGTCAACGCATGTATTTTATACAGTCCCATTTAATTTCTTTTATATTTTTTCTACAGATACATTTAAATAGAAGTTCTAATATTTTTTGCCTCTGCCTCAGTGGATCATCTTGCACACCTCACTTTGGAGACAACTGGCTTACTGCATTGGTCCCATTTTACACATCAGATGGTTGAGGTACTGACAGGCAAGGAAACTTACTGAAGGATACATACATCACTAGTATGAGGTGGAGTCAGTATTCAAAAGCATCACTTTGACTCCACTGCTCAGTGCTGCTTCTATTACATCAGAAGATTCTGACTGATTCAGGGACACATTGTTTCTGGTTTCAGACGCCAGAATGGGGGAAGATTACTGAATCTTTTTCTCCCAGCTGGAGGCACTTTCCCTCTGGGTGGTCTATGGTAGAGTAAGGGTTAGGATTAGAAGGAGGGAATGGGCATAACGAATTTAACTACCAGTCATCAAGCCCTTACTATGTGCAAGCATTGAATCTTCTCACAGTCCCATGAGATAGCTACTAATGTTATTGCCACTTTACAGATGACAAAATGGAACCTCTGGGAAGTAACTTACCCAACACTACACAGCTGGTAGGTGACCATTCTGACCTTCCAAGCCAAAAATGAAATGATTCCTAAGCGTGGGCTCCTTTTTTTTTTTAGTTGGAGTCTCACTTACCTGGTCTCAGTTACCCGGGCTGGTCTCAAAACCCATGGGCACAGGAAATCCACTCGCCTTGGCCTCCTAAAGTGCTGGGATTACAGGCTGAATTACTGAGCCCAGTTAAACCTGGGCTGTTAATCAATACTTGGAACTGCCTTTAATCTATTTTCCCTATAAACTACATTGTTATAGTAAGCACACAGTAAAAGTTAGCAATGTGCCAGGCACTGTGCTAACTACATTCCACTTGTTATAGTTCACTGAATTCTCACAGAAACCTTGTGAGAAAGGTACAGTTGGATATTATTCCCATTTAGTAGATGCAGAAACTGAGGCTCAGAGAGGTCCAGTAAACTGTCCAAAGTCACATGGTTTCTAGTAAGTGGCAGATCTTCTGCCAGTCTGGAATCCCTTTCATGATTGCTTTGGGTAGAGAATGGACAGTCTTTCTCGGGGAGTCCACTATCCATGCTGTCGGCATCTCCTCACCGAGCACATGGAGTCCAGAGAGGCCTAGAACAGCATGGGCTGTGAACTGGTGCCAGTCCAATAAGAAATTGAGAGTTTAGAAACATTTATAGAAATTTGATATTGGTGTGGCACTGCAGCACATGATCAACTGCTCGTGATTCTTTTTAGAAAAAAACTCACAAAACTGTCCATGACGGATTGGACATTTAAAAAACAAATTAAATAAATACAGATAAATAAATAAATAACTGGTCTTTCACCATAGATGGTTTGACATGCACTGGTCTAGACAAATCCTGCTCATTATCCATGCTCATGGTTTGTCATTTTGAAAGAAGGACTGGCCAATTCTAAGCCAGAGGAGGGATGAACTGCCTGCAAATAGCTGCCAAAGGATTATGGGAAATATTGGATTCACCCCTGAGTTGAACCTGATGCTGAGGGCTTGTGAAAGACCATAGGGCCTGATCGTGTTCCTCTTGAGAAGTCTCCAGGAAGGATGAGTTGATTGACTTTAAGTGACAACAATGCTGGCTTTAAAGATTCAGCAACCTTTCATTTCAAGGGCTCCCTCAGTAGTCCTCCAAATGACTGTCCCTCCACAGAGGGCATCAGTGTGCTGCTGCCCTTCAGATCCAGAGATGTCACAGCTGGCCTCCGTTTTAGTAGGCATTGCCTCTCCAGATCCAGCCAGACACGACTCAGTTAACTGCTGTGGGACAGGACAGGCAGTGAAGATTGCAAGTGAGTTAGGGGGTTAAGGGTCTAGGAAGGTGAGCAGACTCCAGTTTTTCTCTTCTACCTTCTGCCAGTGCAAATTCTTCCCATCCAGTCAGCTCTGCTTCGTCCAGGCAGCTCTGCTTGACTTCTCTGATCCTAACTGCTTTTCCCTTCCCATCATCCCTGTAGTCTATAACACACAACCCAACACTTTATCATAGGCAACCCTGAATGGTTCTCAAATTACTTATGTCTCAATTCCCCAACTAGGTTAAATGTCCTCAAAGTGAGCACAGGGGGGAAAGCAAGGATTTAGCAACCCAAACTGATCCATAATGGGTTGAAAGGGGTAGGGGATAGGCCTCATGGGCAAAGGGGCTGCCCAGTTATCAGAATCGGTGCCTGAAGTCTGGGCTAAACAGCAGTAAGGGTGCCCCTGAGGCAGAGTGCTGGATTGGAGCTGCTGATGTCCCTCTCGCCTATAGCCTGGGGCAGGCCTGAGCCTGCAACTAAGAGTTGGTTGATTCCCCAAAAAGTGACTCCAGTATGGACTGGGGAGGAGTAAAGTCTGAGAATCAGGCAGGACCTGTGCCCACATTGTTCCTTAGCCTGGCATTCAAAGTCCTTCACAGTCTAACCTTATCATAATGATAACAGCTAACGCTTGGAAGCATTTTCTTCCTCCCTCCCTCCCTCCCTCTCTCCCTCTCTCTCTCTCTCTTTCTTTCTTGCCTCACTCTGTCACCCAGGTTGGAGTGCAGTGGCATGCTCACAGCCACCCCAGCTTCAACCTGCTGGGCTCAGGTGATCCTTCCAGCTCATCCTTCCAAGTAGCTGAAACTATAGGCACATGCCACCACGCCCAGCTAATTTTTTTGATTTATTGTAGAGATGAGGTCTCGCCATCCTGCCCAGGCTGGTCTCGAACTCGTGGGCTCAGGCAATTTTCTCACCTCGGCCTCCCAAAGTGCTCGGATTACAGGCGTGAGCCACCATGCCTGGCTCATGGAATCCTTAAAATGACTGTATGAGTAGATTCCATGATTACTTTCATTTTACAGATGAAGAAATTGAGGTCCAGAGAAGTTTAGAGGTTAAGTGACTTGCCCACATTTGCCGAGGCCATGTGTAGTGGAGTTGGTATTCAAACACAAGCAGGGTGGCTCAAGGGTCAGGTATTTAGCTAATAACCTACACTCTGAAATATTTATGATGGGGCTTTCAATGCCTTCACCCAAAGGAATGGCTCTCTAAAGGTAGGGGGTCTCAGACAAGGGGAAATCTGCCAGGGAAGAGAATTCTGGTCTTGGAGACCTTTCCTGGTGGCACACTCAGTTCTGCCATCTAAGCCTTGTTTCATGGTGGCTCCTCTATGAGACCATACCTGCTTCTTGTGTGAAATAAGCTAGGGAAGATAGTCCTCTAACTGAACTTGTGGCAACTTTCTAAATGACCCAGTATCTCCAGGCTGGTGCTATTTGTCAATTGTCAGCATCCGTGTTTGAGTGGTTCTTGTATGGGCTGAGTTCACTTGAACATTGTTCTGACTTAAAATGGGCAGAATCTGGTGAAATTTCAATGTGAAACATTGTTGATTGTATTTTGTATTGTACTTCGTTGTCATCAGGAAATCAGGAGGTAGGACCTGGGCCTTTTCTGGCACTGTCTGTCAATGTCATCTCTGTGTTCTGTGGTCTTGGGGAAGCCACATCCTGTTTCTGTTTTCACCTATCAGTTGGGGCAGGTGTGGGCAGTCCCTCATGATTGGTTTGCCAAAAGTGTGGTCTCTTTGATGTGCTAGGGATTTGGTGCAGCTGAGCATGGGCTCGCAAGCGAGGACGCTATCCATGGGTCCGCTTGTCCAGTGGGTGGCTAACGACATCCACAAACAGCAGGGAGAGAGAGCACTGCAGCTGGTGCCATTGCCATTGCTAATGGATTTGTGTGCCATCCATGCCATGGGTTGCCAACCTCCCAGAGAAAATAGCCCTGCCTGGTCTTGCCAGGATAGTTGAACTGCCTACTGGGTACACTGAGACCCTGAAGCTTACTGCTCAGCAGTACCTATCACCGGGTGGTTTACATTCTTTTTGGAAGCTTGGCTGCTCCCTTTAGGCTCAAGGAAGAATCTACCGCAGCTTGGCCACCCGTTCCAGTTGGCCAGCTGGCATCATCAGGAGTTCTGTTCCTAAGGCCCCTGGCAGCCAGGTTGGCAAGAGCGGTCTGGGAAGAATAGTCACTTGATTTGTTTCCTGTCTGCCAGACGCTCAGAGCTGCTGGAAATCCACTCGGATGCAATAACCCGACATGGTTTCATTCATCGAGATCCAGAGGAAAGACGTACTCCTTCCAAAGACAGATAGGGCCCACATGCCCAATCTAGCAAGCTGGGGAGGTTTACACTCCTCCACACATTTCAAAGTATAATTAAATGTTGGGGCCGCCTCATGCATCTCCGTCTGTGCTCATATAACACTTGTTTCTCAGGGCTCCTGGGGACTGAAGATTTTGCAAAGGAACAAAACAGACCAAAACACACATGGAAATTATTCATATTTATGAGTGAAAAATGAGTAAGTCAACAGATTGATGAGGCTTGGTTACTGACACAGGAATTGGCTTCCAGGCTGCAGGAATGACAGTACAATGTCCAGAGCACAGGAGGTGGGGGCGCAAGTGACTTGCTCTGCACGGGACTGGCCAAACTCCACCTGGGATATTGTGTTCAGTTTGTGGAGTCCATTCAGGTTTTGGAGTGACCAGGAATGAAGGGACCTCTGATGAGAAATGGTTGAAAGCATTGGGAATGTTTTACTGGAGGAGGAGGAGGAGGCTCGGGGAACATGACAGCTGCCTTCAAAAAAACTGAAGGACTGGCCCGTGGGAGAGAGGGAGAGGACTCAAGGCAGAGTGGAGGAGTGGAAAGAGTGTGGGCTCTGGATTCAGGAGTCCCCCGTTGAATTCATAGCTCTGCAACTTATTAGTCCTGTTCCCTTTGGAAAGTCACTTTATGAAAAACCTCAGCTTTTTCACTGGTGCAATGGGGAGCATAATATCTTCCTCACTGTGTGTTGTGAAGATTCAGTGAGAGGGGAATATGAAAGGATGCTTAAAATCTTCAAAACGTGTGGCAATTGATATTACTGTGAGTCTCTATGGTCTCGGAAGCACAGAGCCTGGTCCTCTGGGTGAAATTGACAGAAAGGCAGATTTTGGCATGCATCCATTAAGAAGAGCTACCTAACAGTGATAGGCATTTTAAAATGTCAATGGTTGCTTTGGGAAGTAATAAGTTCATCTTCACCAGAGATGTTCAATCAGAGGCTGGACCAGTATTTTCTGGGAAGCTGTATAGGGGAATTCCTGCACACAGAACGTTGGAGTGCATCACTTAAGGGCTTTTCTATACTTTAGGGTTGAAGACACTATACTGAGTTTCTGCAAAGTCCTGTTACTATAACGAATTGCCCATGCCCCACTTCTGCATTCGATCCCATTCCTTCTCACCTGTCCAAAGACCTTGCTATGATCTATATGTGTCCTCCTAAAACTCATGGGTTGAAACTTAATTACCAATGTGATGGTATTAAGAGGTGGGGGTCTTTAAGATGTGATTAAGTCACAAGGGCCACAACTAAGATTTGTGATCTTATAAAAGAGGTCGAAGGAGTACTGTAGCCCTTTTAGCCTTTTCCACCATGTGAAGTCACAGAGAAGGCACCATCTATGAGGAATAGGCCCTCACCAGACACTGAATCTGCTGCTACCTTGATCTTCTAGCTTTCAACCTCCAGAACTGTGAGCAATACATTTTCCTTGTTTATAAGTCAAGTCTAAGGCATTTTTGTTAGAGCAGACCGAATGCAATAACACATTCCCTCCCTCTTGTATCATCAATTTTTCCTTCTCGATTGGATCTTTTCTTTCTTTTTTTTTTGAATCGGTGTCTCATTCTGTCACCCAGGCTGGAGTGCAGTGGTATTCTAATAGCCACTGCAACCTCGACCTGCTGGGCTCAGGTAATCCTTCCACATCAGCCTTCCAAGTAGCTGGAACCACAGAAGCATGCCACCATGCCTGGCTAATTTTTGATTTTCAGAGACAAGGTCTCGCCAAGTTGCCCAGGCTGGTCTTGAACCCCTGGGCTCAGGCAATCCTCTCACCTCCCAAAGTGCTGGGATTATAGGTGTGAGCCACTGCACCGGGCTCTTTTCTTTTTTGAAAATTTATTTACTGGACCTTTCTATTAGCACACAAATATGCTGTTTATTCTCTAATTGAAGAAAAAGAAAAATGGTTTCCTCTATTGTTCCATCTCTCTCCTTCCTTTTTTTGAGTTGGAGTCTCACTCTGTCGCCCAGACTGGAGTGCAGTGGCCGCTCCTGGCCACCGCAGTCTCAACCTGCTGGGCTCCGGCGATCCTTCCACCTCAGCCTTCCCAGTAGCCGGAACTACAGGAGCGCGCTACCACGCCCGGCTGAATTTTTGATTTATTGTGGAGATGAGGTCTCGCTGCCCAGGTGGGTCTCGAACCCGCGGGCTCAGGCAATCCACTCACCTCAGCCTCCCAAAGGCGCGGGATTACAGGCTGAGCCACCAAGCCCGGCTTCTCCTTCCCTTTTTAAAAACTGTTCAAAAGAGTTATCGGCACTGGGTGCCACCTATCTTCCTCCTCCAATCCTCTCTTTTTTACATACTCCAATCTGGCCTTTTCTCCCACCAATCCATCAAAGTTTTTTTTTGTTGTTGTTGTTTGTTTTGAGTAGGAGTCTCAGTCTGTCACCCAGGCTGGAAGGCATTGGTATGCTCCCGGACACCGCAGCCTTGATCTGCTGGGCTCAAGCAATCCTTCTGCTTCAGCCTTCCAAGTAGCTGGAACCACAGGCATACGCCACAATGCCTGGCTAATTTTTTGATTTGTTGGAGAGACGAGGTCTTGCCAAGTTGCCCAGGCGGGTCTCAAACCCGCGAGCTCAGGCAATCCACTCACCTTAGCCTCCCAAAGCGCAGGATTACAGGCTGAGCCACTGAGCCCGGCTATGTTTTTCCTTCTTTTCTTTTCCTTTCTTCCTTCCTTCCTTCCTTCCTTCCTTCCTTCCTTCTTTCTTTCTTCCTTCCTTCTTTCCTTTCCTTCTTTCCTTCCTTTTCCTTCCTTCCTTCCTTCCTTCCTTCCTTCCTTCCTTCCCTTTCCCTTTCCCTTTCCCTTTCCCTTTTTTTCTTTCTTTCTTTTCTTTCTTTCTTTCTTTCTTTCACAGCGTCTCACTCTGTTGCTCAGGCCGAAGCACAGTAATATAATGCAGATTCATTGCAGCTTTGACCTCCTGGGCTTAAGTGATCCTCCCACCTCAGCCTGCTAAGTAGCTTGAACTATAGGTATGCACCATCACGCTTTACTAATTTTTGTATTTTTTGTAGAGACAAGGTGTCACTACGTTGCCCAGGCTGGTCTTAAACTCCTAGGCTCAAGCGATCCTCCTGCCTTGGCCTTACAGTGTTCTGGGATTACAGATGTGCCTGGCCGGCTCTATCTTCAATAGGTACCCAGAACCCAAACACTTCTGACCTCCTTCATTCCTCTCATGCTGATCAGAGTCACATTATTATTGTCACCTTAGGACTCATCATCACCTAGCAAACTATATATTTCACTCACTTATTTTGCTTATTATTGAACATAGCCTCCATGAGGGTGGGAATTTTTGTCTGTGTTGTTCGCTGAGGTCTTTCCAGCTCCTGGAACAGCGTCTGGTCCAGGGTAGGTACTCAATAAATGTTTGTTAATCTCCCAGACAGAGTGGTAAGTCACAAACACATGTTGTGGATCAACAGAATAGTGTGAGCTAACTGGTGTTAAAAAACATTCACTTCGTGACCCGCCTGGCCAGCGAGACCTCATCTCTACAGTAAATCAAAAAATCAGTCGGGCGTGGTAGCGCATGCCTGTAATTTCGGCTACTTGGAAGGCTAAGGCGGAAGGATCGCCGGAGCCCAGCAGGTTGAGGTTACGATGGCCGGGAGCGGCCACTGCACTCCAGTCTGGGCGACAGAGTGAGACTCCAACTCAAAAAAAAAAAAAAATTCACAAGGCCAGACACAGTAGCTTATGCCTGTAATCCCAGCTTTTTGGGAGGCCAAGGCAGGAGGATTGGTTGAGCCCAGGAGTTTGAGACCAGCCTGGGCAACAAAGTGAGCCCTCGTCTCCAAAAAAAAAAAATTTAAAAATTAGTTAGGCATGGTGGCATGCGCCTATGGTCCCAGTTACTCAGGAGGCGGGGGTGGATGGATAGCTTGAGCCCAGGAGGTTGAGGCTGCAGTGATTGTGATTGTGCCACTACACTCTACCCTGGGCAGCAGAGTGAGACTCCTGAATAAAAATAAAAACGAAAACACCCACAAAGTACCACTCTATATCTGTATATATACATGTATATGGATGTATGCACATGGAACAGGGTCTGGAAAGATCACACCAAAGCCGAAACAGTGGTTACAACTGGGGTTAGTCCCACGGGGCCTGAAAATGGGGCAGGGGTGCCAAAGGAGACTTGACTGCAATGTTTCCTTTTTTTCCTATGGTAAATGTGTCCCTGTATTACTTTTGTGTGATTTTTTTTTTTTTTTGAGTTGGAGTCTCTCTCTGTCGCCCAGACTGGAGTGCAGTGGCCGCTCCTGGGCCCCCGCAGCCTCGCCTGCTGGGCCCCCCCGGCGATCCTTCCGCCTCAGCCTTCCGAGTAGCCGGAACTATAGGCGCGCGCTACCATGCCCGGCTCATTTTTTGATTTATTGTAGAGATGAGGTCTTGCCAAGTTGTCCAGGCGGATCTCGAACCCGAGGGCTCAGGCAATCCACTCAGCCTCCCAAAGGTGCGGGATTACAGGCTGAGCCACCGAGCCCGGCTACTTTTGTGGGATTCAAAAGAAATAAAAATAAATCTATTAAGCATTATATGCTGTAACAATTTCTGGAAAGTGAACAGAAGACGTTTGAAGGACTCAGTAATTGCTATAAGGCATTCTTAGGGCTGGAACCTGCTACTAATGACCTCCAGGAATACATTCCCCTCCTCTCCCTGCCTTCCCCACCGTGCCCAGATGATGCTTATCAGTATCTGCTGTCAGGAACTGTTCTTTTTTTTTTTCTCCCTAAGACAAGAGTCTTGCTCTGTTTGCCCAGGCTGGAGTACAGTGGCATGATCATAGCTCACTGCAGCCTCGAACTCCTGGCTGGGCTTTGGTGATCCTCCTGCCTCACCTCCTAAGTAGCTAGGCTGATAAGCTCTTTTTTAAATTTTTTTTTTTTTTTTTTTTTTGTTGGAGTCTCACTCTGTTGCCCAGACTGGAGTGCAGTGGCCGCCCCCGGGCCCACCGCAGCCTCGACCTGCTGGGCTCCAGCGATCCTTCTGCCTCACCCTTTCTGAGTAGCGGGAACTACAGGCGTGCGCTACCACGCCCAGCTAATTTTTTTGATGTATTGTAGAGATGAGGTCTCGCCTGCCCAGGCGGGTCTCGAACCCGAGGGCTCAGGCAATCCACTCACCTCAGCCTCCCAAAGGTGCGGGATTACAGGCTGAGCCACCGAGCCCGGCTACTTTTGTGGGATTCAAAAGAAATAAAAATAAATCTATTAAGCATTATATGCTGAAACAATTTCTGGAAAGTGAACAGAAGACGTTTGAAGGACTCAGTAATTGCTATAAGGCATTCTTGGGGCTGGAACCTGCTACTAATGACCTCCAGGAATACATTCCCCTCCTCTCCCTCCCTTTCCCCCGCCGTGCCCACATGATCTTATCAGTATCTGCTGTCAGGAACTGTTCTTTTTTTTTTCTCCCTAAGACAAGAGTCTTGCTCTGTTGCCCAGGCTGGAGTACAGTGGCATGATCATAGCTCACTGCAGCCTCGAACTCCTGGCTGGGCTTTGGTGATCCTCCTGCCTCAGCCTCCTAAGTAGCTAGGCTGATAAGCTCATTTTTAAATTTTTTTTTTTTTTTTTTGAGTTGGAGTCTCACTCTGTTGCCCAGACTGGAGTGCAGTGGCCGCTCCCAGCCACCGCAGCCTCGACCTGCTGGGCTCCAGCGATCCTTCTGCCTCAGCCTTCTGAGTAGCTGGAACTACAGGCGTGCGCTACCATGCCCAGCTGTTTTTTTGACTTATTGTAGAGATGAGGTCTCGCCTGCCCAGGCGGGTCTCGAACCCATGGGCTCAGGCAATCCACTCACCTCAGCCTCCCAAAGGCACGGGATTACAGGCTGAGCTACTGAGCCCGGCTAAATTTTTTTAGAGACGGGGTCTTGCTATGTTGCCCAGGCTGGTCTTGAACTCCTGGCCGCACGGGATCCTCCCACCTCCCGAAGTACTGGGATTATGGACGTGAGTCACTGTGTCTGATCAGGCACTGTTCTAAGAGCTGAGACTATAGCAGTGAGCTAGATAGGAGGAGCCCTTTTCCTTGGAGTTGACTTTCTGGCGGCTTAGCCAGGTCTCTGTAATTTGAAGGTTTAGATTCTACAGCTGCAGGAACAGCATTCCTGAGGGCTGATTTCCAGGCCCTGGCGGCTTCAGGCCACAGGACTTCTGGGAATCCTTCCTTGCAGAGACTGGAGTGAGCCACCTCCTTCTCACTTGGCTAGGGTCAGAGAATGGAATATCACTCATCAGAGTTAACGCACACTGAGCCCATAGGGAGTCTTTCTCCACTATTTCCCAACCCACCACTCACCCCTCAGGCTTCAGGCCCTCCATGCCCAGTCTGTGGCAGAGGATGGGGCATCTTGCCTCTGGCTGGTACATCACCTCTTGTTCTCATCAGTGGGGCTAAGGTTGCCCATGAGGCGGCCCCCACCTTCTCGCCAGCTTGCTCGGCTGGAGGCCTGGAAGCGGCGTTTCTTTGTTCAGCTCACCATCACAAAGGAAAGGTTCATGCACCATTTTTACCAGATTCCGGCCTCCCTCTCTGCTCTTGTCACTTCATTCCTTCAAGCCAGTGCCTCAAACCACCACCCTGGGCAGTGCCCCTTGATGGGCTTCCCTTAAAGGCCTTTAGCACAACTGGTGGCTAGAAGGATGAGTTATGTCCTAATTCTCTCCCACCAGCCTGGGCAGTCCCCAGACCTGGTCTTGCCCACGTGCCCTGTGTCTTGCTGCTACCTAATGGCCCCATAGCTCAGTGCAGAGAGTTGCTCCTCCAATTATGGATAGGCCTCCAGTAGCAGAGTTGGTTTAGAAGCCCAGGTCCCCCCCATCCCGCACTCTGTCAGGGTGCGCCAGTTTGCTGTTTCTCATCTCCTGTTTGTGTAAAGGGATTCCTGATAGAACCTGTGCATCTGCAGGGTGGGGCCGAGTGACTAAAGACAGCAGCTCTGGAACCATCTGCTTGGGTTCCGTTTTCGACTTTACTAGCTGACAACCTAGGGCAATTTGCA
>JAPVLO010002794.1:0-27862 GCA_027257055.1 Cephalopachus bancanus | reverse complement strand
TCTATCCCGTATATTTTGCTTTACAATTTTAAGTATCTGATGAGGGTGGTAATTTTCTTAATTCACTTAGTTAATAACTGAAAAAAAAAAAAAAAACACTGAAAGCAAGGTGTTTGAAAGATGTGATGACAATCTCTCTGCAATAGGTATGTTTGGTTTATATGAAATACCAAACTTATTCTTGTGGAGTAGGTTGGGTCAGATAGCAATAACCAAATGACTTGCCAATGTAACTGGTGCAACTGGTATCTTACAAGTACATAAGGAACACATAGACGGCTTCCTTTTAGGATAAGATGATGCTTCTTTCACTAGCTTTTGTGGTAGGTGTGGCTTCCAATAGCAATTGATTGGCAGTTGTATAAATCTTGCATGTATATCCTTATACAATTCTTAAGTAGTAATGTTACTCTTACCCTTCAGAGTTCATCTTCCATTTCAAATTCAAAAGAATTGGTAATTCTGTAAAAAAAAAAAAAAAAGTCATAAAACTCTCTGAGCTGTTCAATGAACCAAAGCACCAAGTAGTATGGAAGGAAAATTTTTTTGGAAGTGTGGGAAAACTTAACAGACCTAAGAGTTAAAGGTGGTAAGAGGTGTCTGTGGTATATGAAGTATTCAGTGGTAAGAGGAAATGTTGGCTGAATTCCTTTCTTTCATAAAACTTTCATTCTCTTTTATGCTTCTGGTTTGTTCTTGATGCCCATTTGAGCAAGCACACAGCTTCTAGAAATTCAGAATGGACACTGATACTTTGGACTTTACATATATGATGTATTAAAGAGGTTCATGTGAACATTACTGAATATACTATGAACATAGTAGAAGGAATAATAATAACAAGTTAGGAAGAATAAAGGGACACAAAATTCTGGAGAAATCAGATAAATGGTGCTATAGAGAAATGTAGTTATGTCATATTAACTATTTGTAAAAACAGTATTCAATGATAGGTAAATATACTGAAAGTCAAGAAAAATATATTAAGCCAACCAGATGACACTGACCACAATAGTGGATTGTGTATGAAGGATTTGGACTTCAAGATATGTCAACACATAAACAACTAAAGATACATGATAAAGTACAATTGAACTCCAGCATTATTTTAGTTTGAAATACCAAGGACATTTGCTAATCTCTTACATTTAGCTTGTGGGGTTATGATGTCCCATGTTATATCCACAAGCCAAATGTCATTCTTGAAATTGAAATTAATTGAAATTAAATAAAATAAAAACTTCAACTCTTGATTCACAATGGCCACATTTCAAGTGCTTGATAACCACACCTGTCTCGTGCCTGCCATATTATCAACAAGAAACAATTATGTCATTAAAGAAAATCCTTGTAGACAATATTGTAGAGGTGTTGCCTTTGAATTCCTTGTCCCTGAAGAAAAAGGAAGAGGAGGAAAAGAAGATTTGGTAGTTATTGGGAATAACCAAGTTTTGTTGTTGTTGTTTTTTTAATCTCAGAAAGGGTATGTAGAAATAAAAAATACCAGCTTATGGGACTTTGAGACCCAATTCACAGTGATCTTGGGAAAATCACTTCAAACTCTATGAACTTCAGTTTGTAATTTTAGAAAATAAAGATATATTTTGTATTGTCTTCCTTGGAAGACTATCATACAGCCAATTAAATGTACATATGGACAGACTTTTAAAACCCTATGTCAGCGAAACCCATATAAAGCACATCTATTGGTCCACTACCAGCACAATTTGCATTCAAAGGAAAGATAGTTCATCAATCCAAAAAGCATTCAAAGACAATCAACTCAATACCTCCCCTGAGAAAATGCCAAAGGATAATGCATTCAAAACACACAGCAAAATTGCTTAAATTCCTTTTTGTCCATCTCAATAGTTCCTCTACTATTTGCTCCATGTAACATCTGCCCCGTCCTGTACTTCTCTCCCAAGGCAAAGAACTGGCTCTGCTCTTTATTGGATAGAGTCACTTGGTTTATCTAGTCTCTTCCAGTTTTCCATTTTATACTTTCCAGCAAAGAGAGGTTTCTCTTTGGAAGTCAACATCTCAAACATAAATGATTTCATATTTACTATATCCCCTTAACACACATGTAAAAGACTGTGATATTAAAATCTAAACATATGTGGAACTTAGCATTAAAAGTAAAATTTTGCACATGCAGATTATATGAAAGGAATAAAATTATGTTAAATTAGGCTAATATCCAGATAATATATATTCTCAGATTATTACAATGTATTCATTTTTGGCAAATAATTTTTATGTTATAGCCTCATGGATGAGTATAAATTTGATATTGTTCTTAGTGTCTATTACCCATTTGAGAAAAAAATTTTCTAGAGTTCATGACTTGGTTCAAGACACTTTTAATTTCATGATAAGACATTAATGTTTAAATAAGACTACTTGGGTTGGGCACAGCTGCTCATGCCCGTAAGCCCCGTACTTTAGGAACCCAAGGTTGGAAGACCACTTGAGTCCAGAAATTTGAGACCAACCTGGACAACAAAGTGAGACTCCGTCTCTACATAAAATTATTTTTTTAAAATGAAGACTAGATCTTCTGGTTATGGTTTATTCCTCCTGTGAAGTTCTTTTGCTTTGTATTCCTTCGGGCATTTTCCATGTGTTTTATTACAATGTGCTTTATGATTTCCAAAGCATTGCTTTTGCTTTTACTTAATCACCTCATCCTCACTTTTGGTGTCCACATCCATATGCCAGAATCATGGAATGTCATCTAATCCAACTTCTTCATGTTACAGAAAAGAAAAGTGATATACTAATATTCTCAGTGTCAAAACTAAGTTTCAAACTTAAGATGTTTGCCCCTTTCGCTTTGCCTGCACCCCTTTGTCACCAATGAAAGCAAACTAAACAGCTTCAAAAGCACAGTTCATCTGGAATCTAACTTTGTCTGCTGTATTGACTGCTCTGTTCTTTAATGTGGAACATTGGATCAATCTTCCTTCACCATCATCATGTTGCTGACTTTGAAAGGCTTCTGTTATTATAACAAGCAGTGACTCCAAATTCTAGGTATTGGGAGGGTCTTTATTTGGTTTTGCATGTCCCCTCTCCCCACCCATGTCCCTATCTGTGGCCATCTACGTTACCAGTACTATTTATCTTGCCATTTAAAATTTTCCTGCTTTTGTTTCATTTCTTCCCCGATGTACTTGAAAACGAATAATCTTCACAGCAGGTTTTCTTATCACATTTATAATCACAATTTTATTTTCTCTTTAAACTGAACATTTTTGTCCTAAAAAGATTTTTGGTCAAATATTGTGAGGCCTGTGATATTAACTATTATATATTCCAATTACCTTGTGTTTGTAAAGCATTTTACATTTTACAGAGCACTTTGATTCTTCTTATTTTTTCATTTATTTAGCCACTCAGTTCACTTAAATATTTATTGAACACCTATTGGAACCAAGGTGTTGCGGTTTATAGTGACAAACACAAATAGTAATAATTCGGGCTTGTAAACTGATAATTACAATCCAATACAATCCTCAAACCAGACTTTGCAAGCAGATAGGATCACTATTATTCTATCAATTTCCAACTCCAATTTTCTCTTCTACTTAAATCAGAAACTATCAAGTATTTGCCTGAAAATGTTTCTGAAATATCATACATCATTGCACGTCTGTGTTGTTTGCTCTGTTGGATAGAATCTGTTAATTTTATTTATGAGAAGAAAAGTTATTCAAAGGTGTCCCTGACCCAGCAAGACTTTCCAATTCACTTGTGTTCTCACCAATCAGATGCAGTGGTTTCAGTTGGACTTTCTTGCACCAATATTCTGTTGTGGCTTTTTGAATGACTAATATTACTGTTTTAAGGTATTCTGAAGCACCAGTTATCAAAGAAGCATTTGCACTTTAAGTATGTGTGGTTGCTATGTCATTTATTAGATCATCTCAGGTTTTCTCAGCCTAGGAACTATTGACATCGTAGGTCTGATAATTCTCTTTGGGGGTAGGGGTACATTGTAGGGTATGTGGAAGCTTTCATGGTTTCTTTTGACTAGATAGTGGCACACACACATGTTACCTCCCATTGTGACAACTAGATGTTTTCTGACATTGCCAATATCCCCAGAAGTGGGGGTTAGGGGAATGGCTGGCTTAATTTCCTCTCATTAATACTCTTATATCACCTAGTGAGCAAAATGTATCAGGACTGAAAAGAAAAGTTTTCTTATCATTTAATGTTCATCCTACATAGTTTTGTGCTCATAACAAATCTTAGAATTAGAAGGAATTACAAAGCCACACACAGGTCAATCACAATCCACCCTTATCCTAATCTGTTTCTCCATCTCTTAGTTTCACAAATTTATTTGAGAAAAGATCGAAAGATAAATTTTTCTATGGAAACTTGGGAATGGACTTTGTTGTAGCTAGAAATAGGGTTGTTTGGTGATTGCATTTTACTGCTGTAATAGCTACTGCTATGATCTTTGCTTTCTGTACAGGGACTTGAAAATGAAGTCATACAAGTTTAGTATCTCAGAGACCTCATGTTAGAGAATTTTCTTTTGGCCATTTCACACATCTACACACACAACTTGTTTTTTATTCTTTGCCTCAAAATGTGCATAGAAGTTGAAGCTTGGTACCTCTAATTTTAAGCATGCCTGGATGAGCATTCTATTTCTGCTTTCAGTTTTTTAACATTCTCTTGTTTGTATTATCAGAATATTCTGTTTCATTACCTAGTCAGCTCTGGGCTTAAAGCGGTGCTGGTGATAATGATTTCTTATTGTCCACGTTGGAAAAAATTTTTTTGATGGTCTCAATTAATAGAAAATTGGAAATTTTAGAGTTGGAAGGTTTAAATCTGTCAAGCCAAAGTTTGTACTCATTTGCTGTGCCTTACGTCAGTTCTCCTGTAGGGTCAATGATTTCCTAGGGATGACTTTGAATCCAATCAGTTGTACTGGTGTTTATTCTTCATCAATGGGAAACTTGGTGAAGTTAAATAAAGACAACCTATTCCCAGACATATCAACAACTCCCACCAACTGAAATATCAGGCCTCGCTTTCTCTTTTTCTAAAAGACCAACCCAGATTTCGAAAGCACTCATAATTATTTACTACAAACTGCTAATATAAATACACAAGTGGAAGCCTTGATTACAAAGTCTGTGGCTATAGAATATTAACAAGCATACCCAGAAAGAGCTCTCATAAGACAATCAGAGAAATCAGAAAACTCCAATCTTAAGAGACCCTCAACCATGTCTGTAATTTTCCATGCTGTCATATCAGACAACATGGCATTCTTAAGGTTTTGATTATGTTGATCTTCTAACTTCAACATAAATTGTACTGTAATATATCTGCCTATTTATTGCCTGACATAACTTTTAAACCATCCAATGTCCACTGTTCTAACAATAATTATTGTAGAGAAAGATAATAATTACTCAAGTAAAATCACATAATGTCTGGAATCAATTTTTCATAACAAGTTTATGGAGTACATCATCATTGGCTTCTCAATAATACACTTATTATGAATGACCAAATTATATCTAAAAGAGAAAAATACTCAAAACTTATTATTATAAGCTAATATAAAAATTAAATGCAATTCATAAATTGGTACTTACCTTTTTCTAATTTCTAAGACTTATTAACATTTGGGACTTACTCAAAAAAATTCTTTCCTAACGAAATAACATACAAAATTTTGACTTGGCAGATAGTAATACTATATTCATTTTTACTCTAATTTAAAAATCTCAGTGACTTCTCTTCATCCCACTGGAGTTTTGATTTTTAATAGCAGTCTTTGTTTTGCCTAGCATACAAAAGTATGTATTTATGACCAAAGTATCACTGATCTTACAACTGTAAACCTTCTGTGCCTATCCAACGAATACATAGCATGAAACTAATTTTAGGAGTTTGTTATGTGGGGAGAGATATAAACATAGAGGTGGGTGAGTGGAGATGACTTATTGGGGGGAAAAAAACAACAAAGATCTAAATGTACTATCAGCAGTTTTCGACTTCTTCAAAGCAATGTGCGAATAAATATTCAGTGAGGATCAGCTTAAATTTAGGTCATTCCAACATTCAGACACTGGAGCACAGATTCTGCAATCAATGCTAAAAGACATGTGACATACAGAAAGCAAAGGAAGTGCCCATTAGTCTAAATGAGCCATCACCAACTTGTACCTCTTCTGTGGCACCCATCCTGACATCATGGATGCCCTCACTCTAGGGAATTGGGTTACTTATGATCATGGAATGACCAAAAAGAAACTTTCCATTTATCTTCCTCTGACTTAAAAGGCATGACCATGTTCTTTGGTTTCGTATTTTCCAGAAACCATAAGCCAGCCAATCACACACAAGCAATAAAATAAAATAAAAATAACTCTCCTGAAGAAAACATAAGAGAGGGCACTTTCCTCTCTGGACCCAGAGCTCCATCTCTAGGAACTGTGACTGTTTCAAGACCCAGACTCAAATGCTATTGTCTAGACACTGTGGTGAAGCTTCAGAAACCATGTGAAAGGTGATGTGAGTGAAAACATACTCCAATTGTCATATGTAAACCATGGAAATCAAAACTCAAATTTAGTGTCTTGCAGCAAGTAGGCTACTCTGAAAACAACATTAAACAAAATCAGAGCTTCACTTGCAAAGAAATGCTAAAATCATCTTAGGGAAATCAGTGTAGTCTGTTTAGACACAAACGCTTTGTGTATGCCATAACTCCATGTCGGGGGCCCTCGCGGAGAAAACGGGGAGTCTTTTCATTGATTGGTCAAAACAGATCTCTCATTTGCCTGATTTGAAGTATTTGAGCAGTGTCTGGGAAGTACATTATTTTCAGGGGAAAAAAGGCGACAGCCTTTTTTACATGCCAGCTGGGATCATGGGAACTTCAAATGCCAGGAATTTACTACTGTTTCTGGTAATTCTGTTTGTAGTCACTTAAAATGTTGAAGTGTGAAAAGAGAAGTTGGGCACTTCAGGGGAGGGAGGAGACTGTCCATATTTTATGCCAGTTGCACCAGCATGCAGAATATTTGTAATGCATTTCAAAGTGGACATAATTGGACCCTTTGTCAGCGTCACAAAGCTCACCCGGGCGCTGTTAAAAGAGAACACTGAGGGGAATCTGACCCTGTAAACCCAGTCAACCTCAAACAAAAGGACAGACTGTGTGGGTGAGCACTGCACATGGTCAGTTCATTTCTCACTGTTCTCGAAAGTCCTGTGTGCCAAACCAAGGACGTGTCTTCCAGGTGAAGGTTAGTTTTCCAAAACTTCATTAAAGCCGGGCTTGGAAAACCGAACATTTTGAACTTATTCCACTCCTCTGGGCATCCTTCCTATTTCCTCTGCCGTGTCAATGAGACATTCCAAGACTGCATTTTGTCATGCTAAAATAAAATACACATACTTCCCAGTGACCTTTTTTGAATGTACCTGAGCCTGCAAATGTAAAATCAATTGTATCTGAGTTTGCACTAATAGTGTCTGAGAGCAAAAGAACTGTGACTTCCACTGGAACTCTTTGCTCAAATTCAGTAATTCAGATGCTACGTTCTTCTGCAAGCTTCCTGATTATTTTCGCCATAAGATTCATTATCTAAGTTTGAATGTATTTTCTTACAGCCCATTAATTTGACATCTATCTTTTATCTGGAGATATTATGATTGCAATAATTCATTCATGTTTTCTTTACACAGCTTCTTAAACCAAGTTTTTCTGCAATTATTCTGGTTCTGCTTACAATGTGGGGGAAATCTTAATTTTTTTTCCTAGTCATAATTTGTTAAGAAATTCAATGTATTGACTGACACAGTGACATAATTCATCTTAAAAGGCATAGAAGCTGGTGGGGACCAATGTAACCTGTGTTCTCGCTGTTGATTGCTATTTTCAGAATTAAATCATGTTTTTCACTTACAGTTGGAGTCAACAAATTTGGGATTTTAGAAGGGGAAGAAGGGAGCTATTTGTGTAATACTGCTGTCATATTTGACTACATATTAAAAACAATAAATGAGCATTTTGTTTTAATTTCTTAAATACCTTGTCTTTCAATATACTTTTGTTCCCTTTCTTTCACGAATTTTCAAGACGTTTTACCCCTTGTAGAGGAAATTCTGTGTGCAGAGTCCAGACCCATAAGGCTAAAGGCATCATAGAATATTCTTTTGCTTCTAATCCTCCCCTGTTGTGAGGGCTGACACCAGCTTGCCTAGGTCACTAGGCTTTATGAACTCCTCTGATTTTCCAAATGAGTTCCAGAAGGTTCTCTAGGACTGCATCTCCCTTTTCCCAAACTAGAAATGATTGTATCTAATTCTCAGGAACTTTTGGACGTGTACCTCAGGTAATTTATGTGGAATGTGTGAAGTGAGATGTCTCTGATTCCGAATATTCCTCCTCTGTTTCCTAATCCTCCACTCTTGGCCCGTCCTTTTACCGACACCAAGTATGCACTGGCCTGAACGCATGACCAAGAAGCACACACGGTACCCAAAGCTGATGGGAAATCCAGTCACTGGCATTCCCTGAGCAGTGGCTGTATGCAATTCAATTATGATTTTTTTTTAAGTCTTACTCTATATGGATCTTTTGGACCATATTTATTTAACTGTGATATCATGGAGTAAATTCAGAAGTGCTATTTTAAATGGTGCAAATTTTCTTTATGATGCCACAAAGGAAACATTATTAATCATGCAACTGTGTTAATCATTTAAAGTTGTGAATCGTGCAACTTTCTCCGAATAGAAAAACATGAGGGCAAAGTTTTTAAAGAATCACTTAATGCATGCTATTTCTTTAAATAAATCAGTATAGGCCGGCACAGTGGCTTACATCCGTAATTCTAGCACTTTGGGAAACACAGATGAGAGGATTGCCTGAGTCCAGGGGTTTGAAACTAGCCTGGGCAACTTTGCGAGACCTTGTCTCTACAATAAATCAAAAAATTCATTGGGCGTAGTGTGTGCCTCTAGTTCCAGCTACTTGCAAGGCAAAGAAGGTTGAGGTTGTAATAGTCATGAGCATGCCACTGCACTCCAGCCTAGGCAACAGAATGAGACTTCAACTTGATAAATGATTGATAGATATATAGATAGATAGATAACATCACTATAAATAAAAATGAATCATATGTTGAAGAAAAAATGCTGACTATCACATATCTTTTAAATGAGCTATAGATTTATCTCTTATAAACCTAGAGACCAGATCTTCTCCTTACAAGGTTTTTTCTTCCAAAGCACTGTTTTCAGAAACAGTGTCTTCTAACATGCAGTTCTGAATTTCTCCCCTTCAGTTAATTTAACAAACATTTATTAAATGACGATTCTGTGCTATGCAGTTTGGAACAAGGACCCTATACACACACAAAAGTAAAGACCTTGCTTGCAGGTAGCCTACAGGTAATAGAGGGGACACAAAATTTGAATAATATAGCAAATCAAGAAATGTAGGCCCCAGGATAGAAATACTTACAAAATACAGTGAATTGACAGAGGAGGAAATAGTCAATGCCATATGGAAAAGGCCAGGAGCTCTCATAAAGCAAGTGATGTTTAAACTTAGTCTTGATAGGTGAGTAGGCCTTCACCAGGTCACAGCCCAAGTTTGCCAGGAAATAGGTGGACTTAGAGCAAATGACCAACTGTGGCCAAGGGCCCAAGAAGGCACACAAGAAGAGGAAGGTTGAAGAGTTCTGAGTTCAGTTAGGCCCTTCAGTTTAGAGTTGACCTTCTAAACAATTGATGTCCTGGAAGTTTTGAAGATCCCCAACTTTTTTAGAAATACTGCACCCGTGTCAATAGAGTAATGGATGCATTGCGTGGCAGAAAGCGAAGAGGTCATTCTGGAGATGACTGCTCTCAAGTCTGGCTGCTGCTTCAGACAACTATCCCTTAGTTCTCTGACCTTTGGCTCCATATATTCTTAGTCATCCTCTACAAAAAAATCCCAAGCCCATCAGTAGATGTGCAATGCCCCTCATCCCTCACAGCCACTCCTTCGAGCAAAGTATATATATTTTTTTCCCCAAACTACAGTACAATACAATTAGACAGATTCTCATGTGAAATCAGCCTAACCTACCCAGGTTTACCCATCTCTTATGCCAAAATTTCCCCATTTCTAAAAACCCAAAGAAGACTGGGCATAGTGGCTCATGCCTATAATTCTAGCACTTTGGGAGGCCAAGGCAGGATTGTTTGGCCCAGGAGTTTGCTACCAGCCCGAGCAACATAGTGAAACCTTGTCTCTAAAAAACCCTAAAAATAAATAGCTAGGCATGGTGGTGCGCACCTGTAGTCTGAGATATTTGGGAGGCTGAGGCAGAAGGATCTCCTGAATCCAGGAGGTTAAGGCTATACTAAGCTGTGATTGTGCTACTGCACTCCAGCCTGTGTGACAGAATGTGACCCTGACTAAAAAAATAACAAAAGTAAAAACTGATAGCAATGCAGACAGTCAGCACTGTCTAAGTTGGAGGTTAACTTTCCTCCATAACAATGATAAAAGAAGAGAACAACACATCTCATCAATTTCCTTCTGGTCATCATAGACTCATTTTTAATTAAATGATTTGAGATCAGTATAGAGAGGTTTGAATTTATGTGGCCCCAAAAAATAAATGACCTAACAATTTCTTCTACTAGTGTTCATGCTTAATTCATTGGGTTGGCATCACAATTAATAACTTAGTAAATGCTCATTCGGAGTATCTAGCATCATTAGAAGCTCAGCAAATCTGAATGAAGGAAAGGAATTGGAAAGATCAAATGGTTTCACATTGATTTGGGGGACCAGAGGACTCACCTTCAGCTCCAGTGGCAGTCTGAATGTGAAGATGAACAGAAACTAAAGACAAAGTCTTCAAGGTTTTAAGCCATCTGCAGGAAGCAGATTTCAAAGGGTGAATGCACACTACTTCTAGCTAATTTGAAAGTATAGTAAAGTGTTTCAGAGCTCTTCAAGGAAGCAGATAAACATCTGATTTAGTCATCGGGGAAAACTATAGAGATATCTGTCATAAAGGAGGCCATTTGGTCCCATGACTGGTTCTGTGTTTAAAGATCAAGCCTGGTTGTTCAAGTGCATTCATACCATAGAGGAGTCTGGCTTGTGCCTTGGGGAGATGTAAGAAGCTGATAGAAGAACAAAAACCCAAGAGGTTCGTTATACTTCAGGGCTCCCATTTACAGAGAGGCAGTTTTCATACGTGTCCTCTGTTGGATGTGGAGAGCGCAGCACTCCCAGAATGGCATGCGGAGATGCGCACTGGTAATGAGAGATCCAAGTAATCCAAAGATTTGCAACACACAAAAAGATGAAGGAAGAAAAAAAATTTAAGAAAAAAGACCACTTCCCATAGGCAGGGAAAGGGCCAGAACGGTAAGATAAGTGTGGCCCCATAGCCCTCGAGCCCCCAACTTAAATTCTTTCCCTGGAGATGTTGCGATCAGGTAGACATGACTGCCATGACTTCCTTGTTGACTACTTGTGGATGTCTTAGAGACCCTAAAAGGGGAGTCCTGGTCACCAGGCACCCAGTCACACAGTCTCATCACCCTCAGGAGTTTATTTTAAGTTTACAATGGACCCATACTGGTCAGCGAGAGATCTGGGTTTCTTGAAAGACTGTCATCAAGGTGAATCTTTACCTAGATATGCATTTCTCCAGGACACAGTTTCTACTTTCTCATGGTGTTAAGATCTAGGAACAAAAATGGCTTCCTGCTCTTGGTCCGTCCCTTACCCACCACTACCCTTGGGCACAGTGTGAATACAGGAAGGGCAGATGAGATTGCAGAAATAGAGAAAAGATAGACATGCAGGGCTGGGTATGGTGGCTCACTCCTGTAATCCTAGCACTTTGGGGGAATGAGATGGGAAGATTGTTTGAGGCCAGGAGTTCATGACATGCCTGGGTAACATAGCAAGACCTCTGTCTTTACGAAAAACAAAAAAAGTTAGCCAGGCTTAGTGGCTCACCTGTAGTCCTAGCAGACCCTGTTTCTAAAAGAAAAAAATAAATGCAGACAGAAAACTACTGCCTCAGCTAATTCTGATCTTCCTGTGCCAGGCAGTAGGTATGTTATCTACACACCTGCTTCTCCACATTAAAATGTAGGGCCATTAGAGCTTTCAGAAATTTAAAATATGTGACAAAGAGAAAACCAATGAAAGCTGCATAGAGTTTACAACTTCAGGAATGCAAAAACCCCCAGCCTCCATCTGATGGACCTATTATTTTCTGTGAGCTGCTACCCCTTTGAAGACTCACAGATATACTTGGTCTCCCAAAGTAAATATGCTTTAGAAATGCCAGCATCTCTAGATAAATGTTAATTGACCCCTTTTTAATGTGTATTATTCTAATGGCTGCTACAAACTTTACTCAGAGCTTTTGAACTTCTCCCAGGTAGTCCCCTGACATTTTTTATGGTAAACTTTGCAAACATTATGGGGTTGCAGAATCACGTTAAGCTCTTTTGCTCCCCAGAATTTCTTTGTACAATTGCAATTTAGATTTCTTTCCAAAAGGATTCATTGTGGCATGAGTATTGATAAACTGTGAGGCAAATTTTTCCTGCTGGAGTTTGGCTGTAAGCCTCCAGAATGGGCTGCATAAATTATTCTAAATGCCATAGAAGCTTGCATCTTTCTAGAATGTTTTAAATCTGCATCAGGATGCCTGGAAGTAAGATACTAAACAAGCAAGAGCACATTGCAAAAAAGAGAAATACTGACTCACAACAAACAAAAAACAGCAACAACAAAAACCACAAAGAAACAAAACTTTCTTGGTAAAACAGTGTCATTTGGAATTTAATCAAAAGTCATCTTCTTGAGAAAGAGTATGTTTTTGGAACAAGACCAGATCCCAGAAGGTTAAACAGAAATAGGACCAATAATAAAAGAGCATCTCTGTCAGAGAGAAGAATGAAAATGAGGGCGTTGATTTCACAGGAGTCTCCCCTGTCACATACAAAACAATAAACCCAGGTGGAGGGTGTGTATGCCTGAAAAGTGGAAGGAATCCATGCGGGTTTCCTGTTGCTCTGCTTTATGGCCTGATGTGAAATTTTATTGAGGCACTGGAAGGGAAGTTCATTTACTTCAGACAGATTGCTGCAGTCAGTCTAATTTCCTTGACATAAAACCACAACAAACACCTGACCTGTCTGTCCCCATTCAGAGGCTTCAAGACATTCAGCTCCTCCAAAACTGGAAGAAAGGTCCATTGGTCATTGGTTTTGCCCCCCTCATAAGCATCAAACCCAGACCCCGTTTATAAAGAGCCAACTGGGGAGCAGTTGCTCTCATGTTTCATATATTGATATCCTGAGACAAATTTCCTCTCTCTGCCAATAATACATAAGGTCATCTGAAATCTATCCCTGTAACAATTAAGGGAACAAGGTCTGTGACATTGCACCACTGACATCGCAAAGCCTGAAATTCTTCATCTTACAAAATGAGTATTAAAAATAGCACTTAATAGGATTATTATGACAAATAAATGATCGAAAATATTTGACTTAGTGTTCTACCATAACACTCAACAACAGTTAGTTCTGCTATATTATTGTTGCCTATAAATGACGCAGTGATTTTGGTAGCAAAAATGCTGTCTTAGTCCCTGTGAAGATAAATTTAAGGGAAAAGCAGAGAGGAACAATTAACTGGATGAACAGATTGCAAAATAAGCAATTTAAACTAGAAATTGCATGGGAGAAAGACTGTTTCCTTTACGGTCTTGTTACTCATGTTCCTTTTGAGTTTCATTTCTTTCCACCATTTATGTCAGTATCATCCTTTTCCATTCCAATAAATAAAAAAGGGGAAAAAATGACCACAAAGTGATGAAAAATTATATACCATCAAGTCTGTACTAAAAATAGATAGTGGGTTATAGAATTTGCAAAGGTACTTGTTTTGTCTTTGTTCATTTGTTATTTATTTATGACTTTACAGAATAACCAAAGAAAGTTTCTGTTATTTTAAAAATACTTTTTTGCTTTTGTACCTAATTTATTGTTTTCAAAAAGCAAAAAATTTAAATTAAAATTTTTAAAAAAAATTCTTGATGTAAAATGTTTTTTGGGTTTTAAACAAACTTTCCCTTTAAGCAAAGTCAAACCAGCCCTTTTAATTTTTACCCACAAATATTTTGAAAAAAATTGTGGTTTTCCCCACACCGCCCTTCTTAAATTTTTGAAATGGGTGTCCCACCATTAATTCAACCTGATACCACCCAAAGAAACAGCCCCCGCAATCAAAGCTCAGGGTTTACAAAATGCCCCCTTTAACACAAATAAAACATCTCACCGCTCATTTCTAATGACCCGCCTAAATTGGGAATTCCACGACATATTCATTAATATTTGCTAAAACCCAAATGTAGAGAAACAGTTTACTTCCTGTTACAATTTATTTAAAGGATAATTTGAGAACAGAAATGAAAGAGATGCTAGGACAATATAAAGAAACAGAGCCACGCCTCCCAGTTGCTCTTGTACCTCCTGGTTGTCAACCTGGAAGCCCTCAGAATTCCATTTTAGGGTTTTTTTGAAGGCTTATGACCCAGGAATGTTTTTGGTTGGTAGTTTACTCAATCTCCATTTTCCCCCTCCCTAAATTAGGTAAAAAAGCATAAAAGTATTTTTTAAAAAAAAAAAACTTTTTTTGGGTTATTTGTAAAGTCATAAAAAATAAAAAATGAACAAAGACAAAACAAGTCCTTTGAAATTCTAAAACCCCACTATCTATTTTTAGTACAGACTTGATGGTTAAAATTTTTCATCACTTTGTGGTCAGTTTTTCCCCCTTTTTATTTATTGGAAGGGAAAAGGATGATACTGACAAAATGGTGGAAAGAAATGAAACTCAAAAGGAACTGAGTAACAAGACCGAAAAGGGAAAACAGTCTTTCTCCATGCAATTTCTAGTTTAAATTGCTTATTTTGCAATCTGTTCATCCAGTTAATTGTTCCTCTCTGTTTTTCCCCTTAAATTTATCTTCACGGGGACTAAGACAGCTTTTTTGCTCCCAAAAATCACTGCGTCATTTATAGGCAACAATAATGATAGCAGAACTAACTGTTGTTGAGTGTTATGGTAGAACACTAAGTCAAATATTTTCGATCATTTATTTGTCATAATAATTATTAAGTGCTATTTTTAATACTCATTTTGTAAGATGAAAAATTTCAGGCTTTGCGATGTCGTGGTGCAATGTCACAGCCCTTTTTCCCCTTAATTGTTACAGGGATAGATTTCAGATGACCTTATGTATTATTGGCAGAGAGAGGAAATTTGTCTCAGGATATCAATATATGAAACATGAGGCAACTGCTCCCATTTGGCTTTTTTGTACGGGGTCGGGGTTTTGATGCTTATGAGAGGGGCAAAACCAATGACCAATGGCCCTTTTTCCAGTTTTGGAGGAGCTGAATGTCTTGAACCCTCTGAATGGGGACAGACAGGTCAGGTGTTTGTTGTGGTTTTTGTCAAGGAAATTAGACTGACTGCAGCAATCTGTCTGAAGTAAATGAACTTCCCTTCCAGTGCCTCAATAAAATTTCACATCAGGCCATAAAGCAGAGCAACAGGAAACCCCCATGGATTCCTTCCACTTTTCAGGCATACACACCCTCACCTGGGTTTATTGTTTTGTATGTGACAGGGGGGACTCCTGTGAAATCAACGCCCCCCATTTTCATTCTTCTCTCTGACAGAGATGTTTTTTTTATTATTGGTCCTATTTCTGTTTAACCTTCTGGGATCTGGTCTTGTTCCAAAAACATACTCTTTCTCAAGAAGATGACTTTTGATTAAATTCCAAATGACACTGTTTTCCAAGAAAGTTTTGTTTCTTTGTGGTTTTTGTTGTTGCTGTTTTTTGTTTGTTGTGAGTCAGTATTTTCTTTTTTGCAATGTGCTTTGCTTGTTTAGTATCTTACTTCCAGGCATCCTGATGCAGATTTAAAACATTCTAGAAAGATGCAAGCTTCTATGGCATTTAGAAAAATTTATGCAGCCCATTCTGGAGGCTTACAGCCAAACTCCAGCAGGAAAAATTTGCCTCACAGTTTATCAATACTCATGCCACAATGAATCCTTTTGGAAAGAAATCTAAATTGCAATTGTACAAAGAAATTCTGGGGAGCAAAAGAGCTTAACGTGATTCTGCAACCCCAAAATGTTTGCAAAGTTTACCAAAAAAAATGTCGGGGGACTACCTGGGAGAAGTTCAAAAGCTCTGAGTAAAGTTTGTAGCACCCATTAGAATAATACACATTAAAAAGGGGTCAATTAACATTTATCTAGAGATGCTGGCAT
The DNA here is from genome assembly GCA_027257055.1 of Cephalopachus bancanus. NCBI lineage: Eukaryota > Metazoa > Chordata > Mammalia > Primates > Tarsiidae > Cephalopachus > Cephalopachus bancanus. The sequence goes on along the minus strand of JAPVLO010002794.1, from coordinate 11,487 downwards.
TTCTAAAGCATATTTATTTTGGGGAGACCAAGTATATCTGTGAGTCTTAAAAGGGGATAGCAGCTCACAGAAAATAATAGGTCCATCAGATGGAGGCTGGGGTTTCTGCATTCCTGAAGTTGTAAACTCTATGCAGCTTTCATTGGTTTTTTTCTTTGTCACATATTTTAAATTTCTGAAAGCTCTAATGGCCCTACATTTTAATGTGGAGAAGCAGGTGTGTAGATAACATACCTACTGCCTGGCACAGGAAGATCAGAATTAGCTGAGGCAGTAGTTTTCTGTCTGCATTTATTTTTTTCTTTTAGAAACAGGGTCTGCTAGGATACGGTGAGCCACTAAACCTGGCTAACTTTTTTTGTTTTTCGTAAAAACAGAGGTCTTGCTATGTTACCCCGGCATGTCATGAACTCCTGGCCTCAAACAATCTTCCCCTTCATTCCCCAAAGTGCTAGGATTACAGGAGTGAGCCACCATACCAGCCCCGCATGTCTATCTTTTCTCTATTTCTGCAATCTCATCTGCCCTTCCTGTATTCACACTGTGCCCAAGGGTAGTGGGGGTGAAGGGACGGACCAAGAGCAGGAAGCCATTTTTTGTTCCTAGATCTTAACACCATGAGAAAGTAGAAACTGTGTCCCGGAGAAATGCATATCTAGGTAAAGATTCACCTTGATGACAGTCTTTCAAGAAACCCCGATCTCTCGCTGACCAGTATGGGTCCATTGTAAACTTAAAATAAACTCCTGAGGGTGATGAGACTGTGTGACTGGGTGCCTGGTGACCAGGACTCCCCTTTTAGGGTCTCTAAGACATCCAAAAGTAGTCAACAAGGAAGTCATGGCAGTCATGTCTACCTGATCGCAACATCCCCGGGGGAAAAGAATTTAATTTGGGGGCTCGAGGGCTATGGGCCCACACTTATCTTCCCTTTCTGGCCCTTTTTCCCCTGCCTATGGGAAGTGGTCTTTTTTCTTAAATAAATTTTTCTTCCTTCATCTTTTTGTGTGTTGCAAATCTTTGGATTACTTGGATCTCTCATTACCAGTGCGCATCTCCGGCATGCCAGTTCTGGCAGTGCTGCGCTCCCCACATCCAAACAGAGGACACGTATGAAAACTGCCTCTCTGTAAATGGGAGCCCTGAAGTATAACGAACCTCTTGGTTTCTGTTCTTCTATCAGCTTCTTACATCTCCCCAAGGCACAAGCCAGACTCCTCTATGGTATGAATGCACTTGAACAACCAGGCTTGATCTTTAAACACAGAACCAGGTCATGGGGACCAAATGGCCTCCTTTATGACAGATATCTCTATAGTTTCCCCGATGACTAAATCAGATGTTTATCTGCTTCCTTGAAGAGCTCTGAAACACTTTACTATACTTTCAAATTAGCTAGAAGTAGTGTGCATTCACCCCTTTTAAATCTGCTTCCTGCAGATGGCTTAAAACCTTGAAGACTTTGTCTTTAGTTTCTGTTCATCTTCACATTCAGACTGCCACTGGAGCTGAAGGTGAGTCCTCTGGGCCCCCAATCAATGTGAAACCATTTGATCTTTCCAATTCCTTTTCCCTTTATTCAGATTTGCTGGCTTCTAATGATGCTAGATACTCCTGAATGAGCATTTACTAAGTTATTAATTGTGATGCCAACCCAATGAATTAAGCATGAACACTAGTAGAAGAAATTGTTAGGTCATTTATTTTTGGGACCACATAAATTCAAACCTCTCTATACTGATCTCAAATCATTTAATTAATAATGAGTCTATGATGACCCGAAGGAAATTGATGAGATGTGTTGTTTCTTCTTTTATCATTGTTATGGAGGAAAGTTAACCTCCAACTTAGACAGTGCTGACTGTCTGCATTGCTATCAGTTTTTACTTTTGTTATTTTTTTAGTCAGGGTCACATTCTGTCACACAGGCTGGAGTGCAGTAGCACAATCCAGCTTAGTATAGCCTTAACTCCTGGATTCAGGAGATCCTTCTGCCTCAGCCTCCCAAATATCTCAGACTACAGGTGCGCACCACCATGCCTAGCTATTTATTTTTAGGTTTTGTAGAGACAAGGTTTCACTATGTTGCTCGGGCTGGTAGCAAACTCCTGGACTCAAGCAATCCTCCCTTGGGCCCTCCCAAAGTGCTAGAATTATAGGCATGAGCCACTATGCCCAGTCTTCTTTGGGTTTTTAGAAATGGGAATTCTGGCATAAGAGATGGGTAAACCGGGGTAGGTTAGGCTGATTTCACATGAGAATCTGTCTAATTGTATTGTACTGTAGTTTGGGAAAAAGATATATATACTTTGCTCGAAGGAGTGGCTGTGAGGGATGAGGAGCATTGCACATCTACTGAGGGGCTTGGGATTTTTTTGTAGAGGATGACTAAGAATATATGGACCCAAAGGTCAGAGAACTAAGGGATAGTTGTCTGAAGCAGCAGCCAGACTTGAGAGCAGTCATCTCCAGAATGACCTTTTCGCTTTCTGCCACGCAATGCATCCATTACTCTATTGACACGGGTGCAGTATTTCTAAAATAGTTGGGGATCTTCAAAACTTCCAGGACATCAATTTTTTAGAAGGTCAACTCTAAACTGAAGGGCCTAACTGAACTCAGAACTCTTCAACCTTCCTCTTCTTGTGTGCCTTCTTGGTCCCTTGGCCACAGTTGGTCATTTGCTCTAAGTCCACCTATTTCCTGGCAAACTTGGGCTGTGCCCTGGTGAAGGCCTACTCACCTATCAAGACTAAGTTTAAAATCACTTGCTTTATGAGAGCTCCGGGCCCTTTTTCCCATAGGGGGCATTGACTATTTCCTCCTTGTCAATTCATGTATTGTGTAAGTATTTCTATCCTGGGACCTACTTTTCTTGATTTGCTATATTATTCAAATTTTGTGTCCCTCTATTACCTGTAGGCTCCCTGCAAGCAAGGTCTTTACTTTTGTGTGTGTATAGGGTCCTTGTTCCAAACTGCATAGCACAGAATCGTCATTTAATAAATGTTTGTTAAATTAACTGAAGGGGAGAAATTCAGAACTGCATGTTAGAAGACACTGTTTCTAAAAACAGTGCTTTGGAAAAAAAAACCCTTGTAAGGAAAAGATCTGGTCTCTAGGTTTATAAGAGATAAATCTATAGCTCATTTAAAAGATATGTGATAGTCAGCATTTTTTCTTCAACATATGATTCATTTTTATTTATAGTGATGTTATCTATCTATCTATATATCTATCAATCATTTATCAAGTTGAAGTCTCATTCTGTTGCCTAGGCTGGAGTGCAGTGGCATGCTCATGACTATTACACCTCAACCTTCTTTGCCTTGCAAGTAGCTGGAACTAGAGGCACACACTACCCCCAATAAATTTTTTTGATTTATTGTAGAGACAAGGTCTCGCAAAGTTGCCCAGGCTAGTTTAAAACCCCCTGGACTCAGGCAATCCTCTCATCTGTGTTTCCCAAAGTGCTAGAATTACGGATGTAAGCCACTGTGCGGCCTATACTGATTTATTTAAAGAAATAGCATGCATTAAGTGATTCTTTAAAAACTTTGCCCTCATGTTTTTCTATTCGGAGAAAGTTGCACGATTCACAACTTTAAATGATTAACACAGTTGCATGATTAATAATGTTTCCTTTGTGGCATCATAAAGAAAATTTGCACCATTTAAAATAGCACTTCTGAATTTACTCCATGATATCACAGTTAAAAAAAATATGGTCCAAAAAATCCATATAGAGTAAGACTTAAAAAAAATCATAATTGAATTGCATACAGCCACTGCTCAGGGAATGCCAGTGACTGGATTTCCCATCAGCTTTGGGTACCGTGTGTGCTTCTTGGTCATGCGTTCAGGCCCGTGCATACTTGGTGTCGGTAAAAGGACGGGCCAAGAGTGGAGGATTAGGAAAAGAGGAGGAATATTCGGAATCAGAGACATCTCACTTCACACATTCCACATAAATTACCCGAGGTACACGTCCAAAAATTCCTGAGAATTAGATACAATCATTTCTAGTTTGGGAAAAGGGAGATGCAGTCCTAGAGAACCTTCTGGAACTCATTTGGAAAATCAGAGGAGTTCATAAAGCCTAGTGACCTAGGCAAGCTGGTGTCAGCCCTCAAACAGGGCAGGATTAGAAGCAAAAGAATATTCTATGATGCCTTTAGCCTTATGGGTCTGGACTCTGCACACAGAATTTCCTCTACAAGGGGTAAAACGTCTTGAAAATTCGTGAAAGAAAGGGAACAAAAGTATATTGAAAGACAAGGTATTTAAGAAATTAAAACAAAATGCTCATTTATTGTTTTTAATATGTAGTCAAATATGACAGCAGTATTACACAAATAGCTCCCTTCTTCCCCTTCTAAAATCCCAAATTTGTTGACTCCAACTGTAAGTGAAAAACATGATTTAATTCTGAAAATAGCAATCAACAGCGAGAACACAGGTTACATTTTGGGCCCCCCCAGTTCTATGCCTTTTAAGATGAATTATGTCACTGTGTCAGTCAATACATTGAATTTCTTAACAAATTATGACTAGGAAAAAAAATTAAGATTTCCCCACATTGTAAGCAGAACCAGAATAATTGCAGAAAAACTTGGTTTAAGAAGCTGTGTAAAGAAAACATGAATGAATTATTGCAATCATAATATCTCCAGATAAAAGATAGATGTCAAATTAATGGGCTGTAAGAAAATACATTCAAACTTAGATAATGAATCTTATGGCGAAAATAATCAGGAAGCTTGCAGAAGAACGTAGCATCTGAATTACTGAATTTGAGCAAAGAGTTCCAGTGGAAGTCACAGTTCTTTTGCTCTCAGACACTATTAGTGCAAACTCAGATACAATTGATTTTACATTTGCAGGCTCAGGTACATTCAAAAAGGTCACTGGGAAGTATGTGTATTTTATTTTAGCATGACAAAAAGCAGTCTTGGAATGTCTCATTGACACGGCAGAGGAAAAAGGAAGGATGCCCAGAGGAGTGGAATAAGTTCAAAATGTTCGGTTTTCCAAGCCCGGCTTTAATGAAGTTTTGGAAAACTAACCTTCACCTGGAAGACACGTCCTTGGTTTGGCACACAGGACTTTCGAGAACAGTGAGAAATGAACTGACCATGTGCAGTGCTCACCCACACAGTCTGTCCTTTTGTTTGAGGTTGATGGGTTTACAGGGTCAGATTCCCCTCAGTGTTCTCTTTTAACAGCGCCCGGGTGAGCTTTGTGACGCTGACAAAGGGTCCAATTATGTCCACTTTGAAATGCATTACAAATATTCTGCATGCTGGTGCAACTGGCATAAAATATGGACAGTCTCCTCCCTCCCCCGAAGTGCCCAACTTCTCTTTTCACACTTCAACATTTTTAAATGACTACAAACAGAATTACCAGAAACAGTAGTAAATTCCTGGCATTTGAAGTTCCCCTGATCCCAGCTGGCATGTAAAAAAGGCTTCGCCCTTTTTTTCCCCCGAAAATAATGTACTTCCCAGACACTGCTCAAATACTTCAAATCAGGCAAATGAGAGATCTGTTTTGACCAATCAATGAAAAGACTCCCCGTTTTTCCGCGGGGCCCCGACATGGAGTTATGGCATACACAAAGCGTTTGTGTCTAAACAGACTACACTGTTTCCCCAAGATGATTTTAGCATTTTTTGCAAGTGAAGCTCTGATTTTGTTTAATGTTGTTTTCAGAGTAGCCTACTTGCTGCAAGACACTAAAATTTTAGTTTTGATTTCCATGGTTTACATATGACAATTGGAGTATGTTTTCACTCACATCACCCTTTTACATGGTTTCTGAAGCTTCACCACAGTGTCTAGACAATAGCATTTGAGTCTGGGTCTTGAAACAGTCACAGTTCCCAGAGATGGAGCTCTGGGTCCAGAGAGGAAAGTGCCCTCTCTTATGTTTTCTTCAGGAGAGTTATTTTTATTTTATTTTATTGCTTGTGTGTGATTGGCTGGCTTATGGTTTCTGGAAAATACGAAACCAAAGAACATGGTCATGCCTTTTAAGTCAGAGGAAGATAAATGGAAAGTTTTTTTTTGGGTCATTCCATGATCATAAGTAACCCAATTCCCTAGAGTGAGGGCATCCATGATGTCAGGATGGGTGCCACAGAAGAGGTACAAGTTGGTGATGGCTCATTTAGACTAATGGGCACTTCCTTTGCTTTCTGTATGTCACATGTCTTTTAGCATTGATTGCAGAATCTGTGCTCCAGTGTCTGAATGTTGGAATGACCTAAATTTAAGCTGATCCTCACTGAATATTTATTCGCACATTGCTTTGAAGAAGTCGAAAACTGCTGATAGTACATTTAGATCTTTGTTGTTTTTTTCCCCCAATAAGTCATCTCCACTCACCCACCTCTATGTTTATATCTCTCCCCACATAACAAACTCCTAAAATTAGTTTCATGCTATGTATTCGTTGGATAGGCACAAAAGGGTTTACAGTTGTAAGATCAGTGATACTTTGGTCATAAATACTACTTTTGTATGCTAGGCAAAACAAAGACTGCTATTAAAAATCAAAACTCCAGTGGGATGAAGAGAAGTCACTGAGATTTTTAAATTAGAGTAAAAATGAATATAGTATTACTATCTGCCAAGTCAAAATTTTGTATGTTATTTCGTTAGGAAAGAATTTTTTTGAGTAAGTCCCAAATGTTAATAAGTCTTAGAAATTAGAAAAAGGTAAGTACCAATTTATGAATTGCATTTAATTTTTATATTAGCTTATAATAATAAGTTTTGAGTATTTTTCTCTTTTAGATATAATTTGGTCATTCATAATAAGTGTATTATTGAGAAGCCAATGATGATGTACTCCATAAACTTGTTATGAAAAATTGATTCCAGACATTATGTGATTTTACTTGAGTAATTATTATCTTTCTCTACAATAATTATTGTTAGAACAGTGGACATTGGATGGTTTAAAAGTTTGTAGGCAATAAATAGGCAGATATATTACAGTACAATTTATGTTGAAGTTAGAAGATCAACATAATCAAAACCTTAAGAATGCCATGTTGTCTGATATGACAGCATGGAAAATTACAGACATGGTTGAGGGTCTCTTAAGATTGGAGTTTTCTGATTTCTCTGATTGTTTATGAGAGCTCTTTTGGGTATGCTTGTTAATATTCTATACCCACAGACTTTGTAATCAAGGCTTCCACTTGTGTATTTATATTAGCAGTTTGTAGTAAATAATTATGAGTGCTTTCGAAATCTGGGTTGGTCTTTTAGAAAAAGAGAAAGCGAGGCCTGATATTTCAGTTGGTGGGAGTTGTTGATATGTCTGGGAATAGGTTGTCTTTATTTAACTTCACCAAGTTTCCCATTGATGAAGAATAAACACCAGTACAACTGATTGGATTCAAAGTCATCCCTAGGAAATCATTGACCCTACAGGAGAACTGACGTAAGGCACAGCAAATGAGTACAAAATTTGGCTTGACAGATTTAAACCTTCCAATCTAAAATTTCCAATTTTCTATTAATTGAGACCATCAAAAAATTTTTTCCCAAAGTGGACAATAAGAAATCATTATCACCAGCACCCCTTTAAGCCCAGAGCTGACTAGGTAATGAAACAGAATATTCTGATAATACAAACAAGAGAATGTTAAAAAACTGAAAGCAGAAATAGAATGCTCATCCCGGCATGCTTAAAATTAGAGGTACCAAGCTTCAATTCTATGCACATTTTGAGGCAAAGAATAAAAAACAAGTTGTGTGTGTAGATGTGTGAAATGGCCAAAAGAAAATTCTCTAACATGAGGTCTCTGAGATACTAAACTTGTATGACTTCATTTTCAAGTCCCTGTACAGAAAGCAAAGATCATAGCAGTAGCTATTACAGCAGTAAAATGCAATCACCAAACAACCCTATTTCTAGCTACAACAAAGTCCATTCCCAAGTTTCCATAGAAAAATTTATCTTTCGATCTTTTCTCAAATAAATTTGTGAAACTAAGAGATGGAGAAACAGATTAGGATAAGGGTGGATTGTGATTGACCTGTGTGTGGCTTTTGTAATTCCTTCTAATTCTAAGATTTGTTATGAGCACAAAACTATGTAGGATGAACATTAAATGATAAGAAAACTTTTCTTTTCAGTCCTGATACATTTTGCTCACTAGGTGAAAAAGAGTATTAATGAGAGGAAATTAAGCCAGCCATTCCCTAACCCCCACTTTGGGGATTTGGCAATGTCAGAAAACATCTAGTTGTCACAAGGGGAGGTAACATGTGTGTGTGCCACTATCTAGTCAAAAGAAACCATGAAAGCTTCCACATACCCCACAATGTACCCCTCCCCCCAAAAAGAATTATCAGACCTACGATGTCAATAGTTCCTAGGCTGAGAAAACCTGAGATGATCTAATAAATGACATAGCAACCACACATACTTAAAGTGCAAATGCTTCTTTGATAAATGGTGCTTCAGAATACCTTAAAACAGTAATATTAGTCATTCAAAAAGCCACAACAGAATATTGGTGCAAGAAAGTCCAAATGAAACCACTGCATCTGATTGGTGAGAACACAAGTGAATTGGAAAGTCTTGCTGGGTCAGGGACACCTTTGAATAACTTTTCTTCTCATAAAAAAATTAACAGATTTATCCAAAAGAGCAAACAACACAGACGTGCAATGATGTATGATATTTCAGAAACATTTTCAGGCAAATACTTGATAGTTTCTGATTTAAGTAGAAGAGAAAATTGGAGTTGGAAATTGATAGAAAAATAGTGATCCTATCTGCTTGCAAAGTCTGGTTTGAGGATTGTATTGGATTGTAATTATCGTTTACAAGCCCGAATTATTACTATTTGTGTTTGTCACTATAAAACCCCAACACCTTGGTTCCAATAGGTGTTCAATAAATATTTAAGTGAACTGAGTGGCTAAATAAATGAAAAAAAAAAGAAGAATCAAAGTGCTCTGTAAAATGTAAAATGCTTTACAAACACAAGGTAATTGGAATATATAATAGTTAATATCACAGGCCTCACAATATTTGACCAAAAATCTTTTTAGGACAAAAATGTTCAGTTTAAAGAGAAAATAAAATTGTGATTATAAATGTGATAAGAAAACCCGCTGTGAAGATTATTCGTTTTCAAGTACATCGGGGAAGAAATGAAACAAAAGCAGGAAAATTTTAAATGGCAAGATAAATAGTACTGGTAACGTAGATGGCCACAGATAGGGACATGGGTGGGGGAGGGGACATGCAAAACCAAATAAAGACCCCCCCAATACCTAGAATTTGGAGTCACTGCTTGTTATAATAACAGAAGCCTTTCAAAGTCAGCAACATGATGATGGTGAAGGAAGATTGATCCAAAGTTCCACATTAAAGAACAGAGCAGTCAATACAGCAGACAAAGTTAGATTCCAGATGAACTGTGCTTTTGAAGCTGTTTTGTTTGCTTTTATTGGTGACAAAGGGGGGCAGGCAAAGCGAAAGGGGCAAACATCTTAAGTTTGAAACTTAGTTTTGACACTGAGAATATTAGTATATCACTTTTCTTTTCTGTAACATGAAGAAGTTGGATTAGATGACATTCCATGATTCTGGCATATGGATGTGGACACCAAAAGTGAGGATGAGGTGATTAAGTAAAAGCAAAAGCAATGCTTTGGAAATCATAAAGCACATTGTAATAAAACACATGGAAAATGCCCGAAGGAATACAAAGCAAAAGAACTTCACAGGAGGAATAAACCATAACCAGAAGATTAGTCTTCTTTTAAAAAAAATAATTTTATGTAGAGACGGAGTCTCACTTTGTTGTCCAGGTTGGTCTCAAATTTCTGGACTCAAGTGGTTTTCCCAAACCCTTTGGGGTTTCCCTAAAGTACGGGGCTTACGGGCATGAGCAGCTGTGCCCAACCCAAGTAGTTTATTTAAACATTAATGTCTTATCATGAAATTAAAAGTGTCTTGAACCAAGTCATGAACTCTAGAAAATTTTTTCTCAAATGGGTAATAGACACTAAGAACAATATCAAATTTATACTCATCCATGAGGCTAAACATAAAAATTATTTCCCAAAAATGAATACATTGTAATAATCTGAGAATATATATTATCTGGATATTAGCCTAATTTAACATAATTTTATTCCTTTCATATAATCTGCATGTGCAAAATTTTACTTTTAATGCTAAGTTCCACATATGTTTAGATTTTAATATCACAGTCTTTTACATGTGTTTTAAAGGGGGATATAGTAAATATGAAATCATTTATGTTTGAGATGTTGACTTCCAAAGAGAAACCTCTCTTTGCTGGAAAGTATAAAATGGAAAACTGGAAGAGACTAGATAAACCAAGTGACTCTATCCAATAAAGAGCAGAGCCAGTTCTTTGCCTTGGGAGAGAAGTACAGGACGGGGCAGATGTTACATGGAGCAAATAGTAGAGGAACTATTGAGATGGACAAAAAAGGGAAATTTTAAACAATTTTGCTGTGTGTTTTGAATGCATTATCCTTTGGCATTTTCTCAGGGGGGGTATTGAGTTGATTGTCTTTGAATGCTTTTTGGATTGATGAACTATCTTTCCTTTGAATGCAAATTGTGCTGGTAGTGGACCAATAGATGTGCTTTATATGGGTTTCGCTGACATAGGGTTTTAAAAGTCTGTCCATATGTACATTTAATTGGGCTGTATGATAGTCTTCCAAGGAAGACAATACAAAATATATCTTTATTTTCTAAAATTACAAACTGAAGTTCATAGAGTTTGAAGTGATTTTTCCCCAAAATCACTTGAATTGGGTCTCAAAGTCCCATAAGCTGGTATTTTTTTATTTCTACATACCCTTTCTGAGATTAAAAAAACAACAACAACAAAACTTGGTTATTCCCCAAAAACTACCAAATCTTCTTTTCCTCCTCTTCCTTTTTTTTCAGGGACAAGGAATTCAAAGGCAACACCTCTACAAAATTGTCTACAAGGATTTTCTTTAATGACATAAATTTTTTCTTGTTGATAATATGGCAGGCACGAGACAGGTGTGGTTATCAAGCACTTGAAATGTGGCCATTGTGAATCAAGAGTTGAAGTTTTTATTTTATTTAATTTCAATTAATTTCAATTTCAAGAATGACATTTGGCTTGTGGATATAACATGGGACATCATAACCCCACAAGCTAAATGTAAGAGATTAGCAAATGTCCTTGGTATTTCAAACTAAAATAATGCTGGAGTTCAATTGTACTTTATCATGTATCTTTAGTTGTTTATGTGTTGACATATCTTGAAGTCCAAATCCTTCATACACAATCCCCTATTGTGGTCAGTGTCATCTGGTTGGCTTAATATATTTTTCTTGACTTTCAGTATATTTACCTATCATTGAATACTGTTTTTACAAATAGTTAAAATGACATAACTCTTTCTCTATAGACCATTTATTGATTTCTCCAGAATTTT
>JAPVLO010002793.1:0-28859 GCA_027257055.1 Cephalopachus bancanus | reverse complement strand
TAGTCGACCAGTGATTGAGCGATCAGTGAGCTGACTTAACTAGTCAGCTGTCAAGTGAGTGATGGATGAGCTGCCTTAACTACTCAGCCAGTGAGCTAGCCAACAAAGAGGTGATTTAACAAGTCAGCTGGCTAGCAAGACAGGTTGGCCTGCGAGTGAGCCGATAAGTAATTGCCTGTTGGTAGGTGAGTGCCAACTAATTTGCTGACTGGTTGGCAGGCAACCAGTCGACTGTTGTAAAATTGAAAAATGAGAAAGCACACTAGTTATCTGATCAGCTTTTTGAGTGGCTAGACGATTAGTTAGCTAAGTAATTGGCTGATTTGCTAGCTGACATAACTAGCTAGCTGACTAACTAGTTGACTATCTAGCTGAAATAACTAGCTAGCAAACAAGCTATCTAGCTGTCTAGATACTAGCTAGCTGACTGAACTGGCTTGCTGAGTAGCAACCTGACTTGCTAACTGACTTAACTAGCTGGCTGAATAGTTAACTGAGTAGCTAGCTGACTTAACTAGCTAACTGGCAAGCTAGCTGACTTTGCTAGCTGACTAGATAGTTGGCAGGCTAGATGGATAGCCAGCTGACATAACTAGCTAGCTACCTGGTTGTTTAGACAGCTAGCCAACTGGCTTCCCTAGCTAGCTACCTGGCTGGGTAGCTGGCTAGACAGCCGTGTATCTAGCTAGTGGGCTGGCCAACAGGCTAGCCAGGTGGCTTAAATAGCCAGGCAGCTAGCTGGACAGTCGAATAGACAGCCAGCTAACCAGCCAGCCACCCTGCTCACCAGCCACTAGCCAGTCATCTGAACAAGCTCACTCCCTCATTGACCAGCCTGCTAACTAGCCAGCTGAACATGCCAGCGACCCAGCTTGCCAGCTGACTAACCAGCTAACTTAAATACTGACTTAAGTAGATAGCCACCCGGGCTAGGCAGCTGGCTTAACTAGCTAGCCGCCTAGCTAGCCAGCCCATTAGCCAGGTCACTTAACTCACTGATCTAACTAGCTAGCCAGCCAGCTAGCCAGATGACTTAATTAGCTAACTACCTACCTCAAAATTTTGGCTAGCCAGCTTACTAAACTATCTGACTTATCCAGCTAGCTAGCTTGGAAGACAGCTGAGTTAACTATGCAGCTACCTAGCTAGCCAGTTGGCTAACCACTTGAATTAACTAGCTAACTTAACCAGCTAGCCAGGTGGCTAGGGCTGACCAACTACCTATTTAACTATTAGCATCTCACCATTACTTAAAAACACCTTTTTAAACCATTACCACTATTTAAAAGCTTACCTTTTATCCTCTGACCCACACTTAACAACCTAGCTGCCTAGATAACCAGGGGGTACCCTGAATTAATATCTAGCTCCCCAAACATGGCTAGCCAGCACTTAAAAAGCTGATTAACAACCAGTTCATTAACAGCTGAGTTCACAACTAGTTTCCAAACCACCCCCCTAAATAACTAGCTTCTACCTATACTATCCAGCTAGCTAGCTGATTTAACTACTGACTTAATCACTACCAGCTACATAAAACTATTTAACTATAGCTATCTACTACAGCTATTTAAATTAGCTAAATATCTAGCTAAGCTTTTTATAAATTTGACTAGCTTTTTGTGGAAGCGAGCATCCTACCAACTATTTAAAATGATGAAACTAGCTAGGAACTGGTAAGTAGGCTGAATTAACTACTTAAAAACAGCTAGGCTTCCAAAAACTAAACTAATTTAATTTATCCACTGAATAGCCAGCTGACAAACTACTCTCTCCCCTTTCCATCCCCAAACTTTTTAACATACTACCTAGCTAGTGCGGGCTAGCCATGAGTTAACTATTTCCCTTTAACTAACTGATCTCTTTCTAGCTGTTGAATTAAGTAGCTTGCTAATAGCTAGCCTGTCGATCCAGCTGAATTAACTAGGTGACTTATCTAGCGAGCCAGCTGTCTAGCCAGCTGACTTAAATAGCAAGTTACCTAGCTAGGCAGCCTGCTAGTCAGCTGACTTATCTTGATGACTTAACTATCTAGTCAGATGGCTATACAGTTGATATATCTAGCTAGCTACCTAGCTGGCTAGCTGGCTAGCAGGCTGACTTAACAAGCTGACTTAACTAGTTAGCCAGCTGGTTAGCCAGCTGACTTAATTGCCTAGCTACGTAGCTAGCCATCAGGTTACACAGCTGACTAAACTAGCTGACTTAAACAAGGAGCCAGCTGGCTAGCTACCTAGACAGACAGCTGGATAGCCAGCTGACTTAACTAGCTGAAATAACTAGACGCCTGATTGATAGCCAGCTAACTTTACTAGCTACCTACATACATAGCCCACTGGCTTGCCAGCGGACTTAACTACCTAACCACCTAGCTAACCTAATGTCCAGAGAGCTGACTTAACATGGTGACTTAACTAAATAGTACTTACCTAATCAGCTGACTTAACTAGATGCTTTAACAAGCTAGCTCCCTCACAAGCTATCAAATAGATAGCTGACTTAACTAGCTGACTTAACTAGCTATCTAGCTAGCTCCCTAGATATCCAGCTGAATGAACAAGCTGAAATAACTAGCGGGCCACCTGTCTACACAACTGACGCAACTAGCTTTTTAATAGGTAGCCAGCTTGCTAGAAAACTGACTTAATAATCTCACTTCACTAGCTAGCCAGCTGGCTAGACAGCTGACTAAACTACCTGACATAACTAGCTTCCCAGCTGTCTAGCCAGTTGACTTCATTGCCTAGCTACCTAGCTAGCCAGCAGCCTAGCCAAATGACTTAACTAGCTGACTTAACGAAGTAGCCAGCTGGCTACCCAACAGATTTAACTAACTAGGTACCTAGATAGACAGCAGGATAGCCAGGTGATGTAACTAGGTGACATAGCAAGATAGCCTCATGGCTAGCCAGCTCACTTAACTAGATACATACCTATATAGTCTGCAGGCTTGACAGCTGAGTTAACTAGCTACATAGCTAACTTGCTGGCCAGCAAGCTGACTTAACTGCGTGACTTAACTAACTAACCAACTGGCTAGCCAGCGGATTTAACTAGCTAGGTACCCTGCTTTGCACCTGGCTAGACAGCTGACAACTAAATGACTTAACTAGCTAGCTACCTAGCTAGCCAGATGACTTAATTAGCTGACTTAACTAGCTAGCTACCTAGATAGCCAGCTGGCTAGACAGCTGACTTAACTAGCTTACTTATCCTGCTTGCCAGCTGACTGGTCAGCTGACTTAACTAGCTGACTTATGTAGCTAGAGAGCTGACTGGCCAGCTGACTTAACTAGCTGTCTTAACGAAGTAGCCAGCTGGCTAGCTAATAGACTTAACCAGCTAGCTACCTAGATAGACAGCTGGATAGCCAGGAGACTTAACTAGGTGACATAGCAAGATAGCCTCATGGCTAGCCAGCTCACTTAACTAGATACATACCTACAGAGACCGCAGGCTTGACAGCTGAGTTAACTACCTAACTACATAGCAAAATTGCTGGCCAGCAAGCTGACTTAATTTCGTGACTTAACTAGCTAGCCAGCTGGCTAGCCAGCTGATTTAACTAGCTAGCTACCCTGCTTTGCACCTGGCTAGACAGCTGACAACTAAATGACTTAAATAGTTAGCTACCTAGCTAGCCAGATGACTTAACTAGCTAACTACTTAGATACACAGCTGGTTGGGTAGTTGACTTAACTAGCTTACTTATCTTGCTAGCCAGCTGCCTGGCCAGCTGACTTAACTAGCTGACTTGTGTAGCTAGAGTGCTGGCTGGCCTGCTGAATTAACTAGCTGACTTAATCAGCTAGATTAATTAGTTAGCTACCTAGCTAGGTAGCTGTGAAGACAGCTGAATTTACAAGCTGACTTAACTTTCTAGCCAGCTGGCTAGCCAGCTTACTTAACTAGTTTGTTACCTAGCTAGCCAGCTGGGAGGCCAGCCGAATTAACTAGTTGACTTAACCTTCCAGCCAATTGGCTAACCAGCTAACTCAACTAGCTGACTTAACTAGTTAGTCAGCTGGCTAGCCAGCTGACTTAATTAGCTCTCTATGAAGCTAGCTAGCTGGCTAGCCAGCTGACTTAACTAGCTGACTTAATTACCTTGCAAGCTGGATAGCCGACTGAAATAACTAGCCGCTACTTAGCTAGCCAACTAGCTAGCCAGCTGACTTAACTAGCTGACATAGATAGCTGACTTGCTTGCTAGTCAGCTTAATTAAACTGCTTGCTATATAGTTAGCCTGCTGGCTAGCCAGCTGACTAAACTAGGTGACTTAACTAGTTAGCCAGCTGTCAAGTCAGCTCAGTTAATTAGCAAGCTACCTGGCTAGCCAGCTGGATAGTCAACTGACTTAACTAGGTGACTTAACTAGCTAGCCCGCAGTCTAGACTGCTGCCATAACTATCTAGCTACCTAGCTAGCCAGATGTCTAGCCAGTTGACTTAACTAGGTGACTTAACTAGCTAGCCAGGTGGCTAGCAAGCTGACTTAACTGCCTAGGTCCCTAGCTAGCCAGCTGGATAGCCAATTGACTTTACTAGCTGGCTACATAGCTAACCAGCTATCTATTGAGCTGACTTAACTAGATTACTGAACTAACTACCTAACTGGCTAGCCAGCTGACATAAATAGATGGTTACCCAGCTAGGCAGCTGGCTAACCAGCTGACTTAGCTTGCTGACTTAACTAGCTAGCAAGCTAACTTAACTAGCTGACTTAACCAGCTATCTACTTAGTGCACCAGCTGGGTTAACTAGCTCACTTAACGAGCTACCTATCTGACATAACTAGCTGACTTATATAGCTAGATTCATAGGTAACCAGCTGACTTAACTAGCAGAAATAACTAGCTAGCCAGATGGCTAGCCATCTGACTTAACTAGCTTTTTAACTAGCTAGCAACCTGTATAACCAACAGCCTTAACGAGCTGACTTAACTAGTTAGGCAGTAGGTTGCCAGCTGACTTAACCAGTAAGTCAGCTGGCTAGCCAGGGGATTTAACTAGTTGGCTACCTATCTAGCCAGATGGATAGCCAACTGATTTATCTAGCTGACTTAAGATAGCAAGCTGGCAAGCCAGCTCTCTTAACTAGCTAGATACCTACATAGCCTGCAGGCTAGCCAGCTGACTTAACTATCTGACTTGAATAGCCAGCCTGCTGTCTAGCAAGCTGACAGATCTAGCTAGCTACCAGCCTAGCCAGCTGGATATGCAACTGACTAACTTAGCTGATTTAACCAGCTAGCCAGTTTGCTAGCCAGCTGACTTAACACACTGACATCACTATCTAGCCAGGTAGCTGTCTAGCTGACTTAACTAGCTAACAACATACATTGCTAGTTGGGTAGCCAGCTCTCTTAACGAGCTGAATTAACCAGCTAGCCAGTTGCCTAGCCAACTGACTTAACTAGCTCGCTGTCTATCTAGCTTTCTGGCTAGCCAGCTGAGTTAACTGGTTATTTACCTGGCTGGCCAGTGACGTATATAGTTAACTAACTAGCTAGATACCTAGCTAGCCAGCTAACTTAAATTGTTATCTAACCAGTTAGCTACCTAGCTAACAAGCTGACTTCAATAGTTAGCAGCCTAGCTAGCTTGCTGACTTAACCAACTAGCTACCTAGTAAGCTTACTCATTATCTAACGTGCTAGCCAGCTGACTTAATCATCTCACTTAACTCACTATCTAAAGAGCTAGCTAGCTGACTCAATCAGCTGACTTAGCTCGTTAGTTAATATCTAGCTTGCCTACTCAAGCAGCTGACACAACCCGTTTGCTAATTAGCTCGCTAGCTTACTCAACCAGCTGGCTTAACATGTTAGTTAACTAGCTAACAACCTCACTCAGCCTGCTGACTTAACCCATTAGCTAACTAGCTAGCTAACTGTCTTAACCATCTGACTAAATTAGAAAAATGACTTAACTAGCTAACTTAGCTATCTGACTTAACTACTTAGCTAGCTGACTTAAATGGCCAAGTTAACAAGTTAGCTAGCAGACTTAACTACCTGAATTAAATAGTTAGCTAACTATATAACTAGCTGAATAACTAGCTGCTTTAATAATTATCGCACTAGCTAGTTAGCAGATTTAAGTAGGTGACTTAAATAGTTTGCTAACTAGTGAGCTAGCTAACGTAGCTAGCTTACTTAGATAGCTAGCTGGTTAGATAGCTGACTTAGCTAGCTGACTTAACTAGTTGGCTAATGAGATAACTAGCTGACTTAACAAGTTGGTTAACTAACTAACTGTTTTAAATAGTTGGTGAAAGAGTTAACTAGCTGACTTAACTAGTTGGTTACTGTGTTAGCTAGGTGAATTAACCTGTGGGCTCATGAGTCGGCCAACTACATAGATAGTTTAACACATTGGCTGCCTACTCGGCCGACTTGTTAGCTGGCTTAACAACTAACTAGTTGTCAACTGACTAGTTAACTGGCTTAACAATTTGACTGACGATTTGGGCCCCACTAGTTAGCAATGTTAACTAGTTTCCTGCTAGTTTGCTTAACTATCAAATTTGGCTGACAATTTGGGCCCGAGAAGTTAGCTGACCTAATTACTCAGCCGACTAGATACCTGTGCTAACTAGTCTGCTGACAAGTTGTTCAACTATTCAGATGATTGTTTAGCTCACTTTACTGTTTGGATGGCTAGTTGGCGGACAGGTTATCTGACAACTAGTCGGCCAGTGCATGAGCCAACAGATGAGTGGACTTAACTAGTCAGTGGGTGAGAGAGCCGATTGGTCAGCTGACTTAACAAGTCGGCCAGTGAGTGAACCGACTGGTAAGCTGACATATGTAGTCAACCAGCATGTGAGCCGACTGGTCAGCTGACTTAACTAAACTGCCGGTGAGTGATCTGAATGGTCAGCTGACTTTAGTTGACTGGCAAGTGAGCTGACTGGTCAGAAGACTTAACTAGTCAGCCAGTGAGTGAGCAGACTGGTGAGCAGAAATAACTATTTGGGCCCGTAGAGTGAGCTGATGGGTGAGATGTCTTAACTAGTCAGCCAGCGAGAGAACCATTGGCATGCTGAATTAACTAGTCGGCTGGCATGCAAACCAACTAGTTAGCTGTCCTGTTGGCCTGCGAGTAAGCCGATGATTTACTTGAACTTTTGGCTGGTGAGTGAGCTGACTAGTTTGCTGACAGGTTGACAGGTGAGTGAGCAGACTAGTTAGATGACATGATGGAAAGCAAGTGAGGCCACTGACTTAACTAGTTGACTTGAACCGCTAGCCTGCTGGTTAGCAAGTTGACTTCTCTAGCTAGCTAACTAACTAGCCAGCTGGCTAGACAGCTGACTAAACTAGCTGACTTAACCAGATAGACAGTTGGATAGTCAGCTGACTTAATTCACTGACATCACTAGCTAGCCAGGTAGCTATCTAGCTGATTTAAACTAGCTAGCTACATACATTGTCAGCTGGCTTGCCAGCTCTCTTAACTAGCTGAATTAACCAGCTAGTCAGCTGGTTACCCAACTGACTTAACTAGCTAGCTACATAGATAGGCAGCTGACTTTAGTAGTTAGCTAACTAGCTAGCTGTGTAGCTAGCCAGCTGACTTAAATAGTTAGCTGCCAGCTAGCTAACTGTCTTAACCAGCTAGCCTACTAGTTAGCTTACTCATTATCTAATGTGCTAATTAGGTGACTTATTCTCTTACTTAACTCGTTAGCTAATGAGCTAGCTAGCTGATACAACCAGCTGGTTCAAATCGTTAGATAGCTAGGTAGCTAGCTGACTCATCCAGCTGACTTAACTCATTAACTAACTAGCTAGCTAGCCTACTCAACCAACTGAATAAACCCCTTTTTCTAACCTAGCTAGCTGACTCAACTACTGACTTATTACGTTAGCTAACTAGCTAACTACCTGACTCAAGCTGCTAACTTAACTCGTTAGTTAACTATTTAGCTAGCTGTCTTAACCAGCTGATGAATTTAGAAAACTGACTTAACTAGCTGAGTTAACTTGTAGACTTAACTAGTTAGCTAGCTAACTTAACTACGTGAATTAAATTGTTAGCTAACTAATTAGCTGAATAAGTAGCTGACTTAATTGATTAGCTAACTAGTCAGGAAGCAGATTTAAGTAGCTGACTTAAATTTTAGCTAACAAGTGAGCTAGCTGATTCAGCTAGCTGACTTAGCTAGCTAGCTGTTTACCTAGCTGACTTAGCTAATTGACTTAACTAGTTGGCTAACGAGATAGCTAGCTGACTTAACAAGTTGGTCAATGAGTTACCTAACTGTTTTAAATAGTTGGTAAATGAGATATCTAGCTGAATTAACTTATTAGTTAATGAGTTATCTATGTGACTTAACTTGTTGGCTGACGAATTGGCTGACTAGTTAGCTGGTTTAATATGTTGGCTGACTACTCGGTCGACTTGTTTGCTGGCATAAAATGTTGGCTGAATAGTCAGCCGACTATTTAGCTGGGTTAACTAGTTGACTGACGTGTGGTCCACTAGTTATCCCAGTTAACTAGTTGGATGACAAATTTGCTGACTTAACTAGTCATCCGATTAGTTAGCCGACTAGTTAGTTGACCTAACTAGTCGACTGACTAGTTAGCTGACCTAAATTGTCGACTGATAAGTTGGCCCAATAGTCGGCAGATGGGTTAGGTAACTTAATTAGTTGGGAGGTAGTAGGCCGACAGGTTAGCTGACTTAACTAGTCTGGTGAGTGAGCCGACAGGTTAGCTGACAACTAGTCAACTGGTGAGTGAGCTGAATTGTCAGCTGAATTAACTAGTTCACTGACGAGTGAGACGATTGGTCAACTGACTTAACTAGTCGGCTGATAGGCAAGTCGACTTGTCAGCTGACTTAATTAGTATGCTGGCATGTAAGATGACTGGTCAGCTGAATTTAGTCGGCTGGCGAGTCTACTAGCCAACGGGCCCAGACTTAACTAGTCGGGCGGTGAGTAAGCCGAACAGTGAGCTGACAACTATTTAGCTGGCGAGTGAGCTGAAGTGTGAGCTGCCTCATATATTTGGCTGGTGAGTGAGTCGATCTGTGACCTGACTTAACTAGTCACCTGGCAAGCAAGCTGACTAGTTCGCTGACCTGTTGGCCTGCAAGCGAGTAGACAAGTTAGTTGACCTGCTGGCTGGCAAGCGAGCCGACTAGTTTGCTTATCGGTTGGCAGGCAAGCGAGCTGAATATTTGGCTGACCTGATGGAAAATGAGCTTGCCAACTAGTTAGCTGACCAGCTAGCTGAGTTGCTAGCCGAGTAGTTAGCTACGTAACTAGCTGGTATGCCAGCTGACTTGACTAGCTAGCTGGCTATCTAGCAGATATAGCTTGCTAGCAAACAAGCCATCTAGCTGTCTAGCAAGGTCACTTAACTAGCTAGCTAACTGGCTTGCTATCTGGCTAGCTAAATTAATAATCTAGCTGACTAGCTAGCTTACTAACCAGTTGAATTAACTAGCTATTTGACAAGCAACATGACTAGCTACCTGACTTAATTACCTAGCTGAATAGTTAGCTGACATGCTAGCTGACTTAACTAGCTAGATGGCTAGCTAGCTAACTTAGCTAGCTAGATGGCTAGCTAGCTAACTTAACTAGCTGACTAGCTAGTTGACTGACTAGCTGGCTAGCCAGTTGACTTAACTAGCTGACAGCTCTAGCTACCCAGGTGGCTAGCCAGATGACTTAACTAGCTAGCTACCGATGTATACTGCTGGCTTGCCCACTGTATTAACTACCTAGTTACCTAGCTAACCAGCTGGCTAGTGACCTGTCTTAACTAGGTGACTTAGCTAGCTAGCCAGCTTGCTAGATCAGCTGACTTAACTAGTTAGCTACCCAGATAGGCAGCAGGATAGACAGCTGACTTAACTCACTGACTCAATTAGCTAGCCAGCTGACTTATCTATCTGATTTAGCTATCTAGCCAGCTGGCTGTCCAGCTGAATTAACTAGATGAATTAACCAGCTAGCCAGCTGGCTATTCAGCTGAATTAACTAGCTAGCTACCTACCTAGCCAGCTGGGAAACCAGATGAATTAAGTAGCTGACTTAACTAGAAAGCCAGCTGGCTAGCCAGTTGACTTAACTAGCTTGATACCTAACTATCCAGCTGGCTAGCCAACTGACTTAGCTAGTTGACTTAAGCAGGTAGCATGCTGACAAAACCAACTGACTTAACTAGTTAGACAGCTGGCCACCCAGCTGACTTAACTAGGTCTCTACCTAGCTAACTAGCTGACTAGTCAGCAGACTTTTCTAGTTAACTTAATTAGCTAGCCAGCTGGCTAGCCAACTCACTTAACAAGCTCGATAACTAGCTAGCCAGCTGGCTAGCTAGCTGACTTAAATAGCTGACTTAAATAGCTAGCCTGCTTGCTAGACAGCTGAGTTATCTAGCTTGCTATATAGCTAGCCAGCTGGCTAGCTAGCTGACATAATAGGTAAATTAACTAGCTAGCCAGCTTGCTAGACAGCTGATTTAAGTAGCAAGCTACCTAGCTAGACAGCTGGCTATCCAGCTGACTTAACTTGGTGGCTTTACTTGCTAGTCAGCGTGCTGGACAGCTGATTTAACTATCTAGCTATCTAGCTAGTCAGGTGTCTACCCAGCTGACTTAATTTGGGTGACTTACGTAGCTAGCCAGCTGGCTAGCAGGCTGACCTAACTGCCTAGCTACCTAGTTAGACAGATGGACAGAAAGCTGAATTAACTAGCCAGCTAACTACATAGCTCACAGGCTTGCCAGCTGACTTAACTACCTAGCTACCTACCTAACTACCTGGCTAGTGAGCTGATTTAACTATATTACTTAACTAGCTAACTAATTGGCTAGGCAGCTGACTTAAATAGCTAGCTGCATAGCTAGGCAGCTGACTAGCCTGCTGATTTAGCTCGTTGACTTAACTAGCTAGAAAGCTGACATTACTGACTGACTTAACCAGCTAGCTACCTAGCTAGTCAGCTGTCTTAACTAGCTGGCTTAACTAGCTAGCTACCTAACTACCTATCTACCTAGCCAACTGCCTTAACTAGCTGACTTAACGAGCTAGCTAGCTGAGATAATTAGCTGACTTATATAGCTAGATTTCTAGCTAGCCAGCTGACTTAACTAGATGATATAACTAGCTAGCATGATGGATAGCCACCTGACTTAAATAGCTTTTTAACTAACTAACCAGCTGGATAGCCAGCTGTCTTAACTAACTGACTTAACTAGCTAGCTAGCTAGCTAGCTGACATAACTAGTGACTTATATAGCTAGCTTTCTAGCTAGCCAGCTGACTTAACTAGCTGATATAACTAGCTAGCATGAAGGATAGCCACCTGACTTAAATAGCTTTTTAACTAACTAACCAGCTGGATAGTCAGCTGTCTTAATGAGCTGACTTAAATAGCTAGATAACTGGTTTCCAGCTGAGTTAATTAGCTGAGTTAATCAGCTAGTCAGCTGACTTAAGTAGCTGGCTGCCTATCTTGCAAGCTGACTAGCCAACTGACTTACCTAGCTGACTTAAGCTAGCAAGCTGGCCAGCCAGCTCACTTAACTAGCTAGCAACCTACATAGCAAGCAGGTTAGCCTGCTGACTTAACTTGCTGACTTAAACAGCTACCCTGATGGCTAGCAAACTGGATTATCTAGCTAGCTACCAACCTAGCCAGCTGGTTAGACAGCTGACTAAACTAACTGATTTAACCAGCTAGCCAGTTGGCTAGCCAGCTTACTTAACTGGAAGACATCACTATCTAGCCAAGTATCTCTCTAGCAGACTTAACTAGCTAGCTAACTACCTTTCCAGTTGGCTAGAGAGCTCTCTTTTCTAGCTGAATTAACCAGCTAGCCAGGTGGTTAGCCAACTGACTTAACACCTCACTACGTAGCTAGCCATTTGGCCAGCCAGCTGATTTAATTAGCTGAATCATCTAGCTAGCTACCTTGCAAGATAGCTGATTTAATAGTTGGCTAAGTAGCTAGCTACCTAGCTACCAGCTGATTTAAACAGTTAGCTAACTAGCTAGCTACCTAGCTAACAAGCTAACATAAAGAGTTTGCTGTGTAGCTAGCTAGCTGACTTAACCTGCTAGTTAACTAGTTAGCTTACACGTTATCCAACGTGCCAGTTAGCTGACTTAAGCATCCGACTTAACTCCTTAGTTAACGATCTTCCTAGGTGGCTCAAGCAGCTGACTTAACCCGTTAGCTAACTAGCTAACTAGCTGACTCTTGCAGCTGACTTGATTCGTTAGCTAACCAGCTAGCTAAATTATTCAACCAACTAACAAAACCCCGTTTGCTAACTAGCTAGCTAGATGACTCAACCAGCTGACTTAACCAGTTAGTTAACTAGCTAACTACCTGACTAAACCCTTCTGTCTTAAACCATTAGCTAACGTGCTAGCTAGCTGTCTTAACCAGCTGAATTAATTAGAAAGCTGACTTAACTAGCTGAATTAGTTAGGTGACTTAACTACTTAGGTAGCTGATTTAATTGGCTGACTTAACTAGTTATCTAGTTGACTGAAATACCTGAATTAAATAGTTAGCTAGCTACTTAACTAGCTGAATAACTAGCTGAATAAATAATTAGCTAACTAGTTAGGTAGCAGATTTAAGTAGCTGACTTATATTTTAGTTAACTAGTAAGCTAGCTGACTTACCCAGCTGACATAGCTAGCTGACTTAACCAGTTGGTTTACGAGATAGCTAACTCACTTAACGAGTTGGTTAATGAGTTAGCTAACTGTGTTAACTATTGAGAAACTAGTTAACTAGATGACTTAACTAGTTGTTTAATGGGTTAGCTTGGTGACTTAACGTGTTCGTTGATGAGTTGGCAGAATATTTAGCTGTTTTAACACATTGGCTGACTATACGAACAACTTTTTAGCTGGCTTAACAAGTTGGCCAGCTAGTCGGCAGACTAGTTAGCTGGGTTAGAGAGTTGACTGACGAGTTGGCCCACTACTCAGCTCTGTTAACTCATTGAATGGCTGGTGTGCTGACCTGACTAGCTGGTTGATAATTAGGTTGATTAGTTAGATTGCCTAACTTGTCGGCGACTAGTTGGCTGAGCTAACTTTTTGGTGACTAGTTAGCTGAGCTAACTTGTCGGCTGACAAGTTGTTCTACTATTGGGCCAATTGGTTAGCTGACTTAACTAGTTGGCTGGCTAGGAGGCCGACTGGTTAGCTGCTTTAATAGTCGGCTGGCGAGTGAGCCGACAGGTGAACTAATTTAACTCATTTTCCGGTGAGTGATCTCACAGGTCAGCTGACATAACTAGTCACCCCGTGAGTGAGTCGACTCGTCAGCTGACTTAACTATACAACTGTCAAGTGAACTGACTGGTCAGTTGACTTTAGTTGACTGGTGAGTGAGCCAACTGGTCAGAGTACTTAACTATTTGGCAGACTAGTGAGCTGACCGGTGAGCTGACTTAACTAGTCAACCGATGAGTGAGGTGACAGACAAGGTGCCTTAAATATTCAGCTGGCGTGCGAGCCAAGGTGGGAGGATTAATTAGTTGGCTGGCGAGAAAGACGACTAGCTTGCTAAGCAATTGGCCTGTGAGAGAGTCAACAAGTTAGTTGACCTGTTGGCTGGCAAGCAAACTGACTAGTTTGCTGACCGGATGGCAGGCAAGGGGACCGACTAGTTAGTTGACCTGATGGAAAGCAAGTGATCCCACTAGTTAGATGACAAGATAGCTGAGTTTCTAGCCACCTAGTTAGCTAAGTAACAAGCTGATTTGCTAGTTGTCTTAACTAGCTAGCTGAATAGCTAGCTGGCTATCTAGCTGACATAACTTGATACCAAACAAGCTATCTAGCTCTCTAACTAGCTGAGTTAACTAGATAGATAACTGGCTAGTTAGCTGGATAGCTGACTTAAGTATCTAGTTGAAAGTTAGCTAGCTGACTAACAAGCTGAATAGCTAGATGACTTAACTAGCTAGCTGAATAGATAGCTGGCTTGCTAGCTGACTTAACTAGCTACCTGAATAGATAGCTGGCTTGCTAGCTGACTTAACTAGCTAGCTGGATTGCTAGCTGACTTAAGTAGCTGACTAGCAAGTTGGCTGGATATCAGGCTAACTAACTGACTTAAATAGCTAGGCAAATTTTTGACTACACTGCTAGCCATCTGGCTTAACTAGCTAGCTACCTGGCTGGCAAGCTGGCTAGGGAGACAGCTAGCCAGCTACTGGGCTGGCCAGCTGGTTAGCCAGCCAGCTTAATTAGGCAGCCTGCTGGCTAGACAGTCGGATAGCCAGTCGGCTTAACTAGCCAGGCAGCCTGCTGGTCTGCTGGCTAGCCAGCGGGCTTAACTAGCTAGCCACCTACCAATCAAGCCTGCAAACCCAAACCCGGCTTAACTTGTCAGCCATCTAGCTAGCGAGCCAGCTAACTAGCTGACTTAACTAGCAGACTTAACTAGATAACCATCTGGCTAGCCAGCTGGCTTAACTAGCTAGACAACTAGCTGCCAGTTGTCTAGCCAGCTCATTTAACTCACTGACTTAACTAGGTACCCAGCCGACTAGCCAGCTGACTTAATTAGCTACCTACCTAACTAGCCAGGTGGGTGACCAGCTGATTTAACTAGCTGATTTAACCAGGTAGCCAGCTGGCTAGTCAGCTGACTTAAGTAGGGAGTTACCTAGGTAGCCATTTGGCTAGCCACTTGAATTGATTAGCTGATTTAACCAGCTGGCCAGCTGGTTAACCAGCTGACTAAACTAGCTGACATAACAATTTAGCCAGTAGGCTAGCGAGCTGATAAAACTAGCTGACAACACTAGCTACCCTGGTGGCAAGCCAGTTGACCTAAGCTAAATACCTAGCTAGCCAGCTGGGAAGCCAGATGAATTAACTAGCTGATTAAATAGCTACCCAAGTGACTAACCAACTGACTTAACTATTTTGCTACCAAGCTAGCCAGCTGGCAAGCAAGCTGACTTAAATAGCTGTCTTGCTTGCTAGTCAGCTGTATTTATTAGCTTGCTATATAGCTAGCCAACTGGCTAGACAGTTGACTTAATAGGTGACTTAACTAGATAATCAGCTGTCTAGACAGCTGACTTAAGTAGCAAGCAACCTAGCTAACCAACTGGCTAGCCAGCTGACTTAACTATGTGACTTAACTAGCTAGCCAGCTTGTTGGACAGCTGACATAACTAGTTAACTACTTAGCTAGCCAGCTGTACAGCCAGCTGACTTAACTAGGGTACTTAACTAGCTAGCCAGCTAGCTTGACAGCTGACATAACTAGCTAGCTACCCAGCTAGCCAGTTGCCTAGCCAGCTGACTTAATAGGTTATTTAACTGACTAGCCATTTTGCTAGCAGGTTTTCTTAACTGCATGGCTACCTAGGTAGCCAGCTGGATAGCCAGCTGACTTAACTAGTTAGCTACCTACATATACCTCTGGCATGACAGCTGACTTAATTACCTTGCTTTCTAGCTAACTAGTTGGTTGGTGAACTGACTAAAATAGTTGACTTAACTAGTTAGACAGCTAGCTAGCCAGCTGACTTAACTAGCTAGCTACACAGCTAGGCAGGTGTCTAGCCAGCTGACTTAACTTGCTGACTTAGCTCGTTAGCCAGCTGATGATACTAGCTGACTTAACTATCTAGGTACCTAGCAAACCAGCTGACTTTACTAGCTGAAATAACTAGCTAGCATCCTAGCTAGCTATCTAGGTAGCTAGCTGACTTAACTAGCTGTCTTAACTAGTTATCCAGCTGGTTAGCCAGCTGACTTAACTAGCTCTCTAGTGATCAGAATACCCAAACTTTCTTAACTGGCTGAATTAGTTAGCTATTCCTCTCTCCAGTCAACTGATTTAAACAAGGTCACTACCTAGCGGGCCAGTTGGCTATACAGCTGAGTTAACTAACTCTCTTAACTAGCTGACCTGCTTTCTACCCAGTTGAATTTAGTACCTTGCTACAAAGCTAGCCAGCTGGCTATCCAGCTGAATTAACTAGGTGGTTTTTCTAGCTATCCAGCTGTCTAGCTAGCTGACTTAAATAGCAAGCTACGTAGCTAGCCAGTGGGCTAGTCAGCTGACTTATCTAGGTGACTTAACTATCTAGTCAGATGGCAATACAGTTGACATAAGTAGCTAGCTACATAGCTGGAAAGCTGGCTAGCAGGGGACTTAAGGTGACTTAACTAGCTCGCCAGCTGACTTAATTGCCTAGCTACGTAGCTAGCCATCAGACTACACAGCTGACTAAACTAGCTGACTTAACGAACTAGCCAGCTGGCTAGTCAGCAGACTTAACTAGCTAGCTACCTAGATAGACAGCAGGATAGCCAGGTGACTTAACTAGCTGACATAACTAGACGCCTGATTGATAGCCCGCTGAATTAACTAGCTACTTGCATACATAGGCCACTAGTTTGCCAGGGACCTAACTACCTAACTACCTAGGTAACCTGCTGGCCAGCGAGCTGACTTTACTAGGTGACTTAACTAGCTAGCCAGCTTACCTAATTAACTGGCTTAACTAGCTAGGTACATACCTAGTCAGGTGACTTAACTTGCTGCATTAACTAGCTAGCTCCCTAGCTAGCTATCATATAGCTAGCTGACTTAACTAGCTGACTTAACTAGCTAGCTAGCTGACATATTTAGCTGAATTAACTAGCTAGCTACCTAGCTATCCAGCACACTTAACTAGCTGAAATAACTAGCAAGCCTGATGTCTACACATCTGATGTAAGTAGTTTTTTAATAGCTAGGCAGCTGGCCAGACAATTGACTTAATGAGATGATTTAACTAGATAGACAGCTGGTTAGCCAGCTGACTAAACTAGCTGACTTTACCAGCTGGCCAGCTGGCTACCAGCTGACTTAATTGCCTAGCTACCTAGCTAGCCTGCAGCCTAGCCAGCTGACTTAACTAGCTAACTTAACGAAGTAGCCAGCTGTCTAGCCAACAGACTTAACTAGCTAGCTACCTAGTGAGACAGCTGGAAAGCCAGGTGACTTAACTAGGTGACATAACAAGATAGCCTCATGGCTAGCCAGCTCACTTAACTAGATACCTACCTACAGAGACTGCTGGCTTCCCAGCTCAGTTAACTACCTAACTACCTAGCTAACATGCTGGCCAGCGAGCTGACTTAACTGCGTGATTTAAACTAGCTAGCCAGCTGGCTTGCCAGCTAATTTAACTAGCCAACTACCCTGCTTTACAACTGGCTAGACAGCTGACTTATCTAAATTACTTAACCAACTTACTACCTAGCTAACCAAATGACTTGACTAGCTGACTTAACTAGTTTACTTATCCTGCTACCCAGCTGGCTGAGCAGCTGACTAACTAGCTGACTTAAGTAGCTAGAGTGTTGGCTGGCCGGCTGAATTAACTAGCTGACTTAATCAGCTACCCAGCTGGCTAGACAGCTGACTTAACTAGCTAACTACCTAACTAACTAGCTTGGAAGCTGGCTCACTTAACTAGCTGACTTACCTTTCTAGCCAGCCGGCTAGCCAGCTTACTTAACTAGCTTGCTACCTAGCTAGCTAGGGGGGAAAACTAGCTGAATTACCTAGCTGACTTAACCTGCTAGACAACTGGCTAGCTAGCTGACTCAACTAGCTGACTTAACTAGTTAGCCAGATGGCTAGCCAGCTGACTTAAAGCTGGCATAAATAGCAGGCCTGCTTGCTTGTTAGCTGAATTAACTTGCTTGCTATATTTAGCCATCTGGCTAGCCAGCTGACTAAACTAGCTAGCCAGCTGTCAAGATAGCTGAGTTAATTAGCAAGCTATATGGCTAACAAACTGGATAGCCAACTGACTTAACTAGGTGAATTAACTAGTTAGCCAGCGGTCTAGACTGCTGACATAACTATCTAGCTACCTAGCTAGCCAGCTGTCTAGGCAGCTGACTTAACTAGGTGACTTAACTAGCTAGCCAGCTGTGTAGCAGGTGACTTTACTGACTAGGTACCTAGGTCGCCAGCTGGATAGCCAGCTGATTTAAACAAGCTGGCTACCTAGCTAACCAGCTATATATTGAGCTGACTTAATGAGGTTACTTAACTAACTACCTAACTGGCTAGCCAGCTGACTTCACTAGCTAGCTATCCAGCTAGGCACCTGGCTAGCAAGCTTAATTAATTTGGTGACTTAACTTGCTAGCAAGCTAACTTAACTAGCTGACTTAACCAGCTAGCTACATAGCTTGCCAGCTGACTTAACTAGCTAGCTTAGCTGGCTAGCTACCTAGATAGCTATCTAGCTCGTCAGCTGACTTAACTAGCTTACTTAATGGGCTACATAGCTGACGTAACTAGCTGACATATAGCTAGATTCCTAGATACCAGCTGACTTAACTAGCAGAAATAACCAGCTAGCCAGATGTTTAGTCATCTGATTTAACTAGTTGTTTAACTAGCTAACCACCTCTATAGCCAACAGAATTAATGAGCTGACTTGACTAACTAGGGAGCAGGTTGCCAGCTGACTTAACTATCTGACTTAACCAGCTAGTCAGCTGGCTAGCCAGGGGACTTAACTAGCTGGATACCTATCTAGCCAGCTGGTAGCCAACTGACTTACCTAGCTGACTTAAGGTAGCAAGCTGGCAAGCCAGCTCACTTAACTAGCTGAATACCTACATAGCCTGCAGGTAGCCAGCTGACTTCACTGTCAGACACGAATAGCTAGCCTGCTGGCTAGCAAGCTGACATATCTAGCTAGCTACCTGCCTAGCTAGCTGGCTAGACAGCTGACTAAATAAGCTGAGTCAGCCAACTAGCCAGTTGACTAGCCAGCTGACTTAACACTCTGAAATCACTAACTACTCAGATAGCTATCTAGCTGACTTAACTACCTAGCTACATACAATGCCAGTTGGCTAGCAAGCTCTCTTAACCAGCTAAATTTAAACCCAGCTATCCAGCTGCATAGCCAAATGACTTTACTAACTCGCTACATAGCTAGCCAGCTAACTTAACTAGCTGACAACTAGCTAGCCCTCTGGCTATCCAGCTGACTTGACAAGCTTGGTACCTAGCTATCCAGCTGGCTAGCCAACTGACTTAACTTGTTGATTTAAACCAGCTAGCAAGCTGCACAGCTAGCTGAATTTATTAGTTTGCCAGCTGGCTACCCAGCTGACATAACTAGCTCTCTACCTAGCTAGCTACCTGGCTAGTAGGCAGACTTAAGTAGCTGACTTAATTTGCTATCCAGCTGGCTAGCAAGCTGACTTAACAAGCTCGCTGCCGAGCTAGCCAGCTGGCTAGCCAGCTGAATTAACTATCTGACTTAAACAGCTGGCCTGCTTGCTAGACAGCTGAATAAACTAGCTTGCTACATAGTTAGCCAGCTGGCTAGCTAGCTGACTTTAATAGGTGACTCAACTAGCTAGCCAGTTCACTAGACAGCTGAGTTAAGTAGCAAGCTACCTAAGTAGACAGCTGGATATCCAGCACACTTAACTAGGTGGCTTAACTATCTAGTCAGCGGGCTAGATAGTTGTCTTAACTATCAAGCTACCTAGCTAACCAGGTGTCTAGCCAGCTGACTTAACTAGGTGACTTATGGAGCTACCCAGCTGGCTAGCAGTGTGACCTAACTGCCTAGCTACCTAGCTAGACAGATGGATAGCCAGCTGAGTTAACTAGCTAGCTAACTACATACCCTGCTGGCTAGCCAGCTGACTTTACCTAACTACTTAACTACCAGTTTTCTATTGAGCTGAATTAACTAGCTTACTTAACTAGCTAGATAACTGGCTAGGCAGCTGACTTAAATAGCTAGCTACCCAACTAGGCAGCTGGCCAACCTGCTGACTTATCTCGCTGACTTAACTAGCTAGAAAGCTGACTTAACTGTCTGACTTAACCAGCTAGCTACCTAGCTAGCCAGCTGACTTAACTAGCTGAAATAACTAGCTACCCTGATGGATAGCCATCTGACTTAAATAGCTTTTTAACTAACTAACCAGCTGGATAGCCAACTGACTTAATGAGCTGACTTAACTAGCTAGCTAGCTGGTTTCCAGCTGACTAAACAAGCTGAGTTAACCAGCTAGTCAGCTGACTTAACTAACTGGCTGCCTATCTAGCAAGGTGACTAGCCAACTGACTTCCCTAGCTGTCTTAAGCTAGCAAACTGGCTAGCCAGCTCACTTAACTAGCAAGCTACCTATCTAGTAGCGGGCTAGCCAGTTGACTTAACTAGCTATCTTGAACAGCTAGACTGCTGGATAGCAAGCTGGCTTATTTAGCTAGCTACCTTCCTAGCCAGCTGGCTAGACAGATGACTAAACTATCTGACTTAACTAGCTAGCCAGTTGGCTATCCAGCTTACCTAACTCAAAGTCATCAGTATATAGCCAGGTAGCTATCTAGCTGACTTAACTAGCTAGCTACCTACCTTGCCAGTTGGCTAACCACTCTCTTATCTAGCTGAATTAAACAGCTAGACAGGTGGCTAGCAAACTGACTTAACTACCTCGCTACCTAGCTAGTCTGTTGGCCAGCCAGCTGATTTAATTAGCTGAATTAACTACCTAGATACCTAGCAAGATAGCTGACTTAAATAGTTGGCTAACTAGCTAGCTACCTAGCTACCAACTGATTTAAACAGTTAGCTAACTAGCTAGCTACCTAGCTAACAAGCTGTTTTAAATAGTTACCTGCATAGCTAGCTAGCTGACTAAACCAGCTAGCTAATTAATTAGCTTACCTGGTATCTAGTGTGATAGCTAGCTAACTTAATCATCCGACAAACTCTTTAACTAATGAGCTTTCTAGGTGGCTCAAGCAGCTGACTTAACCCGTTAGTTTTCCAGCTAGCTAGCTGACTCATGCAGTTGACTTAACTCGTAAGCTAACTAGCTACTAGCCAACTCAATCAGCTGACTCAACCGTTTGCTAACTAGCTAGATAGATGACTTAACCAGCTGACTTTACCAGTAAGGTAACTAGCTAACTACCTCACTCAACCTGCTAACTTAAACCGTTAGCTAACTTGATACCTAACTGTTTTCCAGCTGACTTAATTAGAAAGCTGACATAACTAGCTGAATTAGAAAGGTGACTTAACTATTTAGGTAGCTGACTTAACTGGCAAATTAACTAGTTAGCTAGTTGATTTAAATACCTGAATTAAATATGTTAGCTAACTATTTAACTAGCTGAATAACTAGTGATTTAACTAATTAGCTAACTAGTTAGGTAGCAGACTTAAGTAGCTGACTTAAATATTTAGCTAACTAGTGAGCTAGCTGACTTAGTTGGCTGACTTAGCTAGCTAGCTGGTTAGCTAGCTGGCTTAGTTAGCTGACTAAAGTAGTTGGCTAACGAGATAGGTAGCTGACTTAACAAGTTGGTTAACAAGTTAACTACCTGTATTAACTAGTTGGTAAATGAGTTAACTAGCTGATTTAATTGTTTAATGATTTAGCTAGGTGACTTAACTTGTTGGTTGACAAGTCGGCAGAATAGTTAGCTGTGTTAACACGTTGGCTGATTACACGACCGACTTGGTATCTGGCTTAACAAGTTGGCTGCCTAGTGGGCAGACTTGTTAGCTGGGTTATATTGTTGACTGACGAGTTTGCCCACTAGTCAATTCTGTTAGCTACTTGGATGACTGGTGTGCTGACCTAACTAGTCGGTGATCAGTAGGCCGATTAGTTAGATGGCCTAACTTGTCAGTGACTAATTACGTGAGCTAAATTTTCGGCTGTAAAGTTGGCCGACTATTAGGCTATTGGTTAACTGACTTTACTTGTTGGCTGGCTAGTCAGTCGCCGGTTAACTGACTTAACTAGTCGGCGGCAAGTGAGTCGACAGATGATCGATTTAACTCATTGTCCAGTGAGTGATATGACAGGTCAGCTGATTTAACTAGACAGCCGATGAGTGACCCGACTGGCCAGCTGACTTAACTATTCGACTGGCGAGTGAACTGACTGGTCAGCTTACTTTAGACGACTGGTGAGTGAGCTGACTGGTGAGAGAACTTAACTAGTGGGTTTGGCAGTGAGCCTACCGGTGAGATGACTTAACTAGTCAACTGGCAAGTGAGGTGAAAGGTGAGCTGCCTTAGCTAGTCACCGGGCATGAAAACTGACTGGTGAGCTGACTTAACTAGTCAGCTGGAGAGCAAGATGACTAGCTAGCTAACGTGTTGGCCTGTGAGAGAGCTGAAAAGTTAGTTGACCTGTTGGTTGGCGAGCAAGCTGACTACTTTCCTGACTGGTTGGCATGCAAGGGAGCCGATTATTTAGCTGACCTGATGGAAAGTGAATGAGCCCACTAGTTAGATAACCAGCTAGCTGAGCTTCTTGCCAACTAGTTAGCTAAGAAATAGCTGATTTGCTAGCTTACTTAACTAGCTAGCTGACTAGCTATCTGGCTATCTAGCTTACAAAACTGGATACCAAACAAGCTATCTAGCTGTCTAGCTAGCTGATGTAACTAGCTAGCTAACTGGCTAGTTAGCTGAATAGCTGACTTAACTATCTAGTTGACCAGCTAGCTAGCTGCCTAGCAAGCTGAATATCTAGCTGACTTAACTAGCTACCTGAATAGTTAGCTGACATGCTAGATGACTTAAGTAGCTAGCTGGATAGCTAGCTGACTTAAGTAACTGACTAGCAAGTTGGCTGGATAGCTGGCTAGCCAGCAGACTTAACAAGCTAGACAAATGTTTGGCTACACTGCTAGCCATCTGGCTTAACTAGCTAGCTACCTGGCGGGTGGCTGGCTATCTGGCTAGGGAGCCAGCTAGCCAGCTAGCGGACTGGCCAGTTGGCTAGCTAGCCAGCTTAATTAGGCAAACTGCTGGCTGGACAGTTGGACAGCCAGCCGGCTTAACTAGCCAGACCCCTGCTAGTCAGCTGGCTAGCCAGTGGGTTTAACTAGCTGGCCACCTACCTGTCAAGTCTGCAAATTTGGCCGAATTAACTTGTCAGCCACCTAGCAAACCAGCCATCTAACTAGCTGATTTAACTAGCAGCCTTTACTAGATAGACATCCGACTAGCCAGCTGGCTTAACTAGCTAGCCACCTAGCTAGCCAGTTGTCTAGCCAGCTCACTTAACTCGCTGACTTAACTAGGTAGCCAGCCGGCTAGCCAGCTGACTTAATTAGCTAGTTACCTAACTAGCCAGGTGGCTAGCCAGCTGACTTAACGAGCTGACTTAACCAGGTAGCCAGCTGGCTAGTCAGCTGACTAAAGTAGAGAGCTACTTAGCTCCCCAGTTGCCTAGCCACTTGAATTAATTAGTGACTTAAACAGCTAGCCAGTGGTTAGCCAGCTGACTCAACTAGCTGACATAACAATTTAACCAGCTGGCTAGCTATCTGACATAACTAGCTGACAACACTAGCTAGCCTGGTGGCTAGACAGCTGACTTAACTAGCTAGCTACCTAGCTAGCAAGCTGGAAAGCCAGATGAATTAACTACCTGAGTAAAATAGGTAGCCAGCTGACTAGCCAACTGACTCAAGAACTTCACTACATAGATGGCCATCTGGCAAGTCAGCTAACTTAACTAGCTGACTTAAATATTTGGCATGCTTACTAGTCAGCTAAATGAATTAGCTTGCTATTCAGGTAGCCAGCTGGCTAGACAGCTGACTTAACTAGGTGACTTAACTAGATAGCCAGCTGTCTAGCCAGCTGACATAAGCAGCAAGCTACCTAGCTAGCCAACTGGCTAGCCAGCTAACTTAACTATGTGACTTAACTAGCTAGCCAGCTGGCTGTACAGCTGAAAAACAAGATAGCTACCTAGCTTGCCAGCTGTATAGCCAGCTGACTTAACTAGGTTACTTAACTTGCTAGCCAGCTGGCTGGACAGCTGACATAACTAGCTAGCTACCTAGTTAGCCAGCTGTATAGCCAGCTGACTTAACTAGCTACCTGCCTACATATCCGCTGACTTGCCAGTTGACTTAATTACCTAGCTTTCTAGCTAACCAGCTGGTTACCAAGCTGACTTAACTAGGTGACTTAACTAGTTAGCGAGCTAGCTAGCCAGCTGACTTAACTACCTAGCTACCCAGCTAGGCAGGTGGCTAGCCAGCTGACTTAACTAGCTGACTTAACTAGCTAGTCTGCTGATGTAACTAGCTGACTTAACTATCTAGTTACCTAGCACACCAGTTGTCTTTACTTCCTGAAATAACTAGCTAGAATCCAAGCTAGCTATCTAGCTAGCTAGGTGACTTAACTAGCTGACTTTACTAACTAACTAGCTGACATAACTAGCTGACTTACATAGCTGGTACCTAGCTACCAAGTTGACTTTACTACCTGAAATAACTAGCCAGACAGCTGTCTAGCCATCTGAATTAATAGTTTTTTAACTAGCTAGCGAGCTGGTTAGGCAACTGACTTAATGAGGTAATTTAACTAGCTAGCCAGCTGGTTAGCCAGCTGATTAATCAACTAGTAGATTAACGTGCTAGACAACTGGCAAGTCAGGTGACTAAACTACCTGGTTTAAACTCATTATCCAGCTGGCTATCTGCTGACTTAACTAGCTTTTAGCTCTCTAGTCATCTGGATAGCCAGCTTTCTTAACTAGCTGACTTAATTAGCTAGCCCGCTGGCTAGCCAACTGACTTAACTAAGTCACGACCTAGCTAGCCAGCTGTCTAGCCAGCTAATTTAACTAGTTGTTTTAACTACCTGGCCTGCTTTCTAGCCAGTTGAATTAACTAGCTTGCTACATAGCTAGCCAGCAGGCTATCCAGCTGAATTAATTAGGTGACTTAGCTTTTTTTCTGAGTTGGAGTCTCACTCTGTTGCTCAGACTGGAGTGCAGTGGCCGCTCCCGGCCACTGCAGCCTCGACCTGCCAGGCTCCAGCGATCCTTCTGCCTCAGCCTTCCGAGTAGCCAGAATTACAGGCACACACTACCACGCCCGACTGATTTTTTGATTTATTGTAGAGATGAGGTCTCGCTGCCCAGGCGGGTCTCGAACCCAGGGGTCAGGCAATCCACTCCCTCAGCCTCCTAAAGGTGCAGGATTACAGGCTGAGCCACCAAACCCGACTTAGGTGACTTATCTTTCTAGCAAGCTGTCTACCAAGATGACAACTGACAAGCTACTTAGCTAGCCAGCTGGCTAGTCAGCTGACTTAACTTGGGCATTTAACTATTAGTCAGAAGGATAGACAGCTGACAAAACTAGCTACTTACCTACCTAGCATGATGGCATGCCCGCTGACAACTAGCTGAATTAACTAGCTAGCCAGCTGGCTAGCCAGCTGACTTAAGTGCCTAGCTACCTACCTAGCCAGCAGACTAGCAAGCTGACATATCTGGCTGACTTAAAGAAGTAGCCAGCTGGCTAGCCAACAGACTTAACTAGATAGCTACCTAGCTAGACAGGTTAATAGCTAGCTGACTTATCTAGCTGACATAACTAGACACCTGATGGCTAGCCAGCTGACTTAACTAGCTACCTACCTAGCTTGTCAGCTGACTTAACTACAAACTGTCTAGCTAAGCTGCTGGACGCAAGCTGACTTAACTAAACGACTAAACTAGCTAGCTAGCTGGCTAGCCAACTGACTTAACTAGCTAGATATCCTGCTGTGCAGCTGTCTAATCAGCTGACAATTTGGTGAGTAACCTAGCTAGCAACCTGACTTAGCTAGCTGACTTAACTAGCTAGCTACCTAGCTAACCAGCTGACTTAAGTAGCTGATTTAACTAGCTTGCTACCTAGCTAGCTAACATGTAACTAGCTGACTTAACTAACTAGACTTTTAACTAGCAAGGGAGATGGCTAGCCAACTGACTTAACGAGGTGACTTAACTAGCTATCCAGCTGGTTAGTCACCTGACTAAATTAGCTGATAAATGAGTTAGGCAGCTTGCCAACCAGGTTACTAAACTAGCTGACTTAACTAGTTATTCAGTTGGATAGCCAGCTGACTTAACTAGTGCTATAGCTCTCTAGCCACCTGGATAGCCAGTTGAAATTTTCTAGCTGACTTAATTAACTAGCCAGCTGGCTAGCCAACAGACTTAACTTGGTCAATAACTAGCCCGCCCGCTGGCTAGCCAGCTGACTTAACTAGCTGTCTTGACAGGGTGGCCTGCTTTCTAACCAGTTGAATTAACTAGCTTGCTACATAGCTAGCCAGCTGACTATTCAGCTGAAATAACTAGTTAACTTATCTAGCTAGCCAGCTGTCTAGCCAGCTGACTTAACTAACAGGATACCTAGGAAGCCAGATGGCTAGTAAGCTGACTTAACTAGGTGACTAAACTACCTAGCCAGCTGGCTAGACAGCTGATATAACTAGCTAGCTACTTAGGTGCAAGCTGGCTAGCCAGCTGACTTAAGTAGCTCTCTACCTCTCTAGCCACCCGGATAGTAGGTGACTTAACTAGCTGACTTAATTAGCTTGCCAGCTGGCTAGGCAACAGACTTAACTATGTCACTACCTAGCTAGAGAGCTGGCTAGCCATCTGACTTAACTAGCTGTTTTAAATTTGCTCTCCTGCTATCTAGCCCTTTGAATTAACTTGCTTGCTACATAGCTAGTCAACTGGCTATCCAGCTGAATTAACTAGGTGACTTATGCAGTAGCCCGCTGTCTATACAGCTGAGTTAACTAGCTACTACCTAGTGAGCCAACTGGCTAGTCAGCTGACTTAACTAGGTGACATAACTAGTATCAAGCCTACTAGAAGGCTGACATAACTAGCTAGCTGCCTAGATAGCCAGCCAGTTAGCCAGATGACTTAAATTTCCTAGCTACATAGCTAGCCGCAGGCTAGTCAGCTGACTTAACTAGCTGACTTCACGAAGTAGACAGCTGGCTAGCCAGCAGAATTAACTAGCTAACTACCTAGCTTTACAGCTGGATAGCTACCTGACTTAACTAGCTGTTATAGCTAGATGCTGGATGGCTAGCTACCTGAGTTAACCAGCTACCTACCCACATAGCTCGCGGCTTGCAAGCTGTCTTAATACCTAAATACCCAGCTATACTGCTGGCCAGCACGCTGAGGGTTTAAATAGGTGACTTAACTAGCTAGCTGCTGGCTAGCCAGCTGACTTAGTACTAGCTATCCCGCTTGGCAGCTGACTCTCCAGCTCATTAACTAACTGACTTAACTAGCTTCCCATCTGACTTAAATAGCTGATTTAACTAGCTAGCTACCTAGCAAGCCAGCTGACTAAACTAGCTGATTCAACTTGCTAGCTACCTAGCTAGCTATCATATAGCTAGCATACTTAACTGGCTCTCTTAACTAGCTAGCTAGCTGCCATATCAAGTTAACTTATCTAGCTAGCTGCCTAGCAACCCAACTGACTTAACTAGCTGAAATAACTAGCGAGCCCGATGGCTACACATCTCATCTAACAACTTTTTAACTAGATAGCCAGCTGGCTAGACATCTGACTCAACAAGCTGACTTAACTAGCTAGCCAACTGATTAGCCAGCTGACTAAACAAGCTGACCTAACTAGCTGGCCAGCTGTCTAGTGAGGTGACTTAATTGCCTAGCTAAATAGCTAGCCCGTAGCCCAGCCAGCTGAATTAACTAGCTGACTTAACAAAATAGCTAGTTGGGTAGCCAGCTGACTTAACTAGCTAGCTACCTAGCTAGACAGTTATATAGCCAGCTGACATTACTAGCTGACATAACTAGATAGACTGATGACTAGCCTGTTGTCTTAACAAGGTGACTTAATTAACTAACGCTGGCTAGCCAAATAACTTAACTGGGTAACTACCTAACTAGCCAGCTGGCAAGCCAGCTGACTAAACTGGCTGACTTAAATAGCTGACCTGCTTCGAGTCAGCTGAATTAACTAGCTTGCTATATAGCTAGCCAGCTGGCTAGCCAGCTGACTTAACTAGGTGAATTAACTAGCTAGCCAGCTGTCTAGCCAGTTGATTTAAGTAACAAACTACTTTGCTAGCCAGCTGGCTAGGAGGCTGACTTAACTCGGTGACTCAACCAGCTAGCCAGCGGGCTAGACATTTGACTTAACTATCTAGCGACCTAAGTAGTCAGGTGTCTAGGCAGCTGCCTTAACTAGATGACTTAACTAGCTAACCAGTTGCCTAGCACGCTGACTTAACTACCTAGCTTCCTAGCTAGCCAGCTCAATAGCCAGCTGCCTTAACTACCTATGTATCCTACTAGCTACCTATGTATCCTTCTGGCTTACCAGCTGACTTAACTACCCAGCTACTTAGCTAACCATCTGGCTAGTGAGCTGACTTAACTAGGTTAATTAACTAGCTAACCAACTACCTAGCCAGCTGACTTAACTAGCGAGCTTCCCAACTAGGGCAGTGGATAGCCAGCTGACTTAACTCGCTGACTTAACTAGCTAGCAAACTTACATAACTAGCTTACTTAACCAGTTAGCTACCTAGCTAGGTAGCTGGGTTAACTAGCTGTCTTAACCATCTAGCTACCTAGGTAGCTATCTAGCTAGATAGCTGCCATAACTAACTGACTTAACTAGCTACCCAGCCGACTTAATAGCTGACATATAGCTAGTTTCCTAGCCAGCCAGCTGACTTAACTAGCTGAAAAAACTAGCTGGCCAGATGGCTATTCATCTAACTTAACTAGCTTTTTAACTAATTAAACAGCTGAATAGTCAATGATTTAAAGAGTTGACTTAACTACCTAGCCTGCTGGTTGCCAGCTGACTTAACTAGCTGACTTAACTAGCTACTCAACTGGCTACCCAGCTGACTTAACTAGCTGGCTACCTATCTAGCTAGCAGGTTAGCCAGCTGACTAACCTTGCTGACTTAAGCTAGCAAGCTGACTAGCCAGCTAAGTAATCTAGATAGCTACCTACCTAGGCAGCAGGCT
>JAPVLO010002792.1:0-28857 GCA_027257055.1 Cephalopachus bancanus | reverse complement strand
TAAGGGGGGTTTTTGACAGATTCTCCTGGGTTCTCAAGGTATGTATTCATGTCATCTGGCAAGAGGGAAAACTTCTTCTTTTCCTGTTTGGATAACCCTGATTTCCTTCATTTGTCTGATTGCTCTAACTAGGACTTGCAATATTATTTTGAACAGGAGGGGCGAGAGTGGGCATCATTATCTTGTTTTGGTTTTCAGAGGAAATGATTCCCATTTCTGTCCATTTAGCAATATGTTGACTGTGGTTTTCTTATCGATGGCTATTCTTATTTTGAGGTATTTTCCTTCTTTGCCTAGATGTTTAAGAATTTTTATCAAGAAGTGGTGCTGGATTTAATCAAAAGCTTTTTCCGCATCTAATGATATACTCATGTGGTTTTTGTCTTTACATCTGTTGATGTATTTAATTACATTTAAGGTCTTGCAAATGTTGAGCCAGACCTGCATCCAGAGGATGAAGCCTACTTGGTCATGGTAGATGATATTTGAGATGTGTTGTTATCCAGTTTGCTAGAATCTTGTTAGAATTTTAGCATGTATGTTCATCAAGGATGCTGGCCTGTAGTTATCTTTCTTTGTTGGATCTTTACCCGGTTTGGTTATCAATGTGATGTTAGCTTCATAAAATGATTTGGGGAGAGTTTGATCTTTCTCAATTGCCTGGAGTACTTTCAATGGGATTGGTATCAGTTCTCCTTGTATGTTTTGTACAATTATTATGGAAAGCCATCTGGTCCTGGTTTTTTGTGTGCGTGTGCGTGTGTTTTTTTAAAGGTAGTTTCCTTATAACATAATCGATTTTCTGAGTTGTTATTGGTCTATTTAGGGTCTCTATTTCTTCTTTTTTTCAACCTGGGAAAGTTGTGTGATGTAAGCAAGTCCTACATCTCATTTAGGTAATGGAGTTTGCTTCCATACAGGTGTGCATAGTAATCTCTCATAATATGTCGATTTCTTTTGGGTCAGTTGTGACTTTATCTTTTGCATTTCTGATTGTGTTAATTTGGGCTTTTTCTCTTTTTCTTGGTTTGTCTAGCCAGCGGTCCATCAATCTTCTTTATCCTTTAAAAACCAGCTTTGGATTTCATTGACTTTTTGTATTATATTTTTGTCTTCTATGACCCAAATTTGGGCTTTTATTCTGGTGATCTAGATTCTTCTGCTGAAATTAGGGTTTTGGTGGTCTTGTTTCTCCAGTTTCCTTGGGTGATTTGTTAGGCTTTTGACTTATGACCTTTCCATTTTCTTCATGTGTATTTGTAGAGACATGAATTCCCCTCTTATTACTGCTTCAATGGCATCCCAGAATTTTGGTAAGATATTTCTTCATTTTCATGTCTTTCTAGGTATCTTTTAATCTCTGTTTTGATTTCTGTGTTATTTTTGTTTTAATTGTGTTTTCTTTTGAGGTTTTATCCATAAATTCTTTACCTATGCATATGTTCATAAACGTTTTTTCCTAGATTTTCTTGTAGGATATTTATGGTTTTGGGTCTTACATTTAAATCTTTAATCTCTCAAGTTAATTTTTGTATATGGGGAGAGATAGTAATCAAGTTTCATTTTTCTGCATGTAACTATTCACTTTTCACAACATCATTTGTTAAATAGGGTCTCTTTTCCCAGTGAATGTTTTTGTCTGTTTTGTCAAAGATCAGTTTGTTTATAGGTATTTGGGTTTATTTCTGGATTCTCCATTCTATTCTACTGGTGGATGTGTCTGCTCTTGTACCTGTACCATGCTCTTTTGGTAACTACAGCCTTGTAGTACAAATTGAAGTCAGGTAATGTGATGCCCCCAGTTTTGTTCTTTTTGCTTAGGATTGCTTTGACTATTCAGGCTCTATTTCAGTTCCATATGAATTTTAGGATTTTTTTTTTTTAATTCTGTGAAAAATGACTTTAGTAGTTTGTTAGGGATTGCATTGAATCTGTAGATATATATATATATATATATATATATATATATATATATATATATATATATATATTTGAGTTGGAGTCTCACTCTTTTGCCCAAACTGGAGTGCAGTGGCTGCTCCCAGCCACCGCAGCCTCGACCTGCTGGGCTCCAGTGATCCCTCTGCTGCCTCTGCCTTCCAAGTAGCTGGAACTACAGGCATGCGCTACCACACCTGGCTTATTTTTTGATTTATTGTAGAGATGAGGACTCATCAAGTTGCCCAGGCGGGTCTCGAACCCATGGGCTCAGGCAATCCACTTACCTCAGCCTCCCAAGGGTGTGGGATTACAGGCTGAGCTACTGAGCCTGGCTAGATTATATTTTAATAATGTTGATTCTTCCAGTCCATGAGCATGGGATTTTCCTTCATTTGCTTGTATCTTCTGCCATTTCTTTCATTAGAGTTTTGTAGTTCTCCTTGTGGAATTATTCAACTTCTTGGTTAAATATATCCCTAGATATTTTAGTTTTTTCGTTGCTATTATAAATGGAATTGAGTTATTGATTTGATACTTATCTTGAGTTCTATTGGTGCTAATGACTTATGTGTGTTGACTTTGTATCCTGAAACTTTACAAATTTATTTATCAAATCCAGGAGTCTTTTGGAGATGTTTTAAGATTCTCTAGGTATAAGATTATATCGTCAGAATGCAGAATTGTTTGATTTCTATTTTCTAAATTTGGATAACTTTTTCTTTGCTCTGGCAAGAACTTCCAATACCATGTTGAGTTTATGGGGAAAGTGGTCATTCTTGCCTTGTTCCAGTTCTGAAGGGGAATGTGTTCAACTTTTGTTTTTTCAGGATGACATTGACTGTGGATTTATCATATATAGCTTTTATTATTTTGTGGAAATATGCCTACTTTGCTTAGGGGTTTTATCATGAAGGGATGCTGATTTTTATCAAATGCTTTTTTTGTGTCTAATGACATGATCATAAGATTTTTGTTTTTAATTCTTTTCATGAAGTGGATCACATTTGACTTGTTTATGTTGAGCCACTCTTGCATTCCTGGGATAAAACCCAATTTGTCATGGTACAATTTTTTTTTGTAATGTGCTGTTGAATTTTATTTGTTAATATTTTGTTGATGATTTGTGCATTTATGTTCAACATCCCCTAAGGGATATTGGTCTATAGCTTTCTTATTTGTTGTTGTTGTGTCTTTTGCTAGCTTGGTATCAGTGATACTAGTCTCATAGAATGAGTTAGGGAAAATTTCCTTCTTTTCAATCTTGTGTAATAGCTTCAGAAAAATTGGTACCAGTATTCTTTGAAGGTCTGGTAGAATTCATTTGTGAGTCCATCAGGTCCTGGACTTACTTTGGGGGGGAGATTTCTAATTACTGTGTCAATATCATTTTTTATTTTTGGTAAGTTCAGGGTTTCTATTTGCTTCTG
Organism: Cephalopachus bancanus; assembly: GCA_027257055.1. Lineage (NCBI taxonomy): Eukaryota > Metazoa > Chordata > Mammalia > Primates > Tarsiidae > Cephalopachus > Cephalopachus bancanus. The sequence goes on along the minus strand of JAPVLO010002792.1, from coordinate 25,489 downwards.
AGTCAAGGTTGGGGGATTGCATGTTTATCAATTGGGGGATTGCATGTTTACCCATTTCCTCTAAATTGTCTAGTTTGTTTACATAAAGGTGTTCATAATAGTTTTGGATGATCTTTTGAATTTCTGTCACATCAGTTGTCCTGTCTCCTTTTTTTCCTTTTTAATTGAGCCAATTTGCATCTTCTCTCTTTGTTTCTTAATTAATATAGCTAGTGATCTATTAATTGTGTTTATTTTTTCAAAGACCAACTTTTTGTTTTATTTACTCTTTGTATTTTTTAAATTTTAATTTCATTTAGTTTTCATCTGATCTTTATTATTTATTTTTTTTCTGCTGCTTTGGGTTTGGTTTGTTCATATTTCTCTAGTTCCTTGGGGTGTGAAGTTAGGTTGTCTATGTATGATCTTTCATTCTTATTAATATAGGCCTTAAGCACTATAAATTTTCCTCTGAGCACAGCTTTGTTTACATTAACTATTTTTTGGGGGGGCTTGGCTCATTTTTTTTGTATGAAAACCCTATGTTGTTGCCACTGCTGGAGCCTGGGTCCTCTGCATGGAGACTTTGGTGTGGGTCTTGATGAAATGGTCCGTGAATTCCTGACAAGGAGACTTGGTGAATACTATCTCTTTCCAGAGGTCAGGGGTCAAGTAACTATAAGTCTTAGATGGTGGCCTTGGTGAAATTACCCAGGTGGCAGTGCAGCCCCTGGCTGAGGTGTAGCAGTCATCAATGCCAGCCATCATGAGCAGTTTCTTGGCATGGGGGCCAAGATGATGCCAGTGCCCTTGGGGCCAGGGATAAGGCACACCAGGACAGTCACAGCTGCCAGTCACCTTGCAAGGGACAGTGTGGGGCTTGCCAATCTTGTTCCCCCAGTAGCCTCTCTGCACAGGGATGATGGACAGCTTGGCCAGGATGATGGCCCCCTGAATGGCAGTGGCTACTTCTTTGGAGCACTTAACACCTAGACTGATGTGGCCATTGTAGTCCCCAATGACAACAAATGCCTTGAACCTAGTCTGCTGGCCAGCACAAGTCTGCTTTTGCACAGGCATGATCTTCAAAACTTCATCCTTCAGAGAGGCACCAAGGAAAAAGTCGATGATCTCAGACCCCTTGATAGGCAGGGAGAAGAGATAGATCTCCTCCAGTGACTTGATCTTCATGTCCTTGACCAAGCAGCCCAATTTGGTGATGGGCATCCACTCCTTGTCCTCGGCTTTGCCTCTGCAAGCTCTGCGGCCTCACCCCCGACCCCGACCCCAGCCGAGACCTTGGCCTTGGAGGCTGCTGCCAAAACCCCCATGAAAGCCACCGTGGCTTCCCATTCTGGGACCCCCGGGGCCTGCTGCACCAGTGTCATCCACCATTTGGTGTCCTTTTGGAGAAAGAGAGCAACTATTGTTAATATAAAGTCTGTTTTATATGATATGAAAATGATCACTGCTCATTTGTGGTTTATCTGTGTGGAATATTTTTTCTTTCCTTTCCCTTGAATCAGTAGGTTTACCTCTTTGTGAGTTAAGTGGGTCTCTTGAAGGCAGCAGATATTTGGGTTGGGTTTCTTATACATTCTGTTAGCCTATATCTTTTTAATGGGGTATTGATACCATTTACATTCAAAGTTACTAATGACATATAAGGTAATATTCTACTCATCATACTTGTTATCTAGTTGCTTTTTAAATTTATTTTCTCTATTGTGTTGGTGTTCCATAAAACTTGTGAACTTTATTATTTCTAGCATTTTTCTACTGGTGTATTTCAACCTCTAGCTTCAGTATTTAGTATTCCTTTGAATATGTCTTGTAGAGCCTGTTTAGTGGTGACAAACTCCCTCAGCATTTGCTTGTCTGCAAAGGAATTCATTTCTCTTTCATGTATGAAACCTAGTTTTGCAGGGACAGAATTCTTGGCTGACAATTATTCTGTTTGAGGAGATTGAAAATGGGCCCCTAAACCCTTTTGGTTTATAGGGTTTCTTCTGAGAAGTCTACTCTTAGTCTGCAAGTTTTCCTTTTGTAAATTATTTGACTCTTTTGTCTTGCTTCCCTTAAAATTATTTCCTTCTTATTAACTTTGCTTAGTTGGATGATTATATTGCTTGAGGATGTCTCTTTTTTTGCAGTAAATCATCTGGGGGCTTTTGGGCTTCTCATATCTGGATGCTTTAATCTCTGGCAAGGCTAAGGAAGTTTTATCCCATTATTCCTTTGGATATGTTTTTCAAACCTGTTCCTTTCTCTCAAACCTATGATTATTAGGTTTGACCATTTTGCATAATTCCATATTTCTTGGGGCCTTCATTCCATTATTTTGACTCTTTTTTCTTTATTGTTGTCTGATTGGGATAATTCAAAAGCCTTGTCTTCAAGTTCTGAAATCCTTTCTTCTGCTTGTTCTAGTCTACTATTGCAACTTTCCATTGCATTTTGTATGTCCCTAAATGCTTCAATACTTCTTTCATTTCCAGAATTTCAGCTTTTTATTTTTTTAGGTGTTATCTCTTTGCAGAATTTTTCATCCATGTCTTAAATAGTTTTTAAATTTTTCTTTCTTTTTCATTTTTTTTTTTTTGACCTGAAGTTCCTTGATCAACTTTATCATCAAGCTTTTGAATACTGTCTGGAATTTCAAGCATTTCGTTTTGGTTAAGGTTATTTGTTGAAGAGTTGCTGTGGTCTTTTGGAGGTGTTGGAGAAGTCTGTTTTTGTTTTGTTGTTGTTGTTTTCCATATTACTGGAATTATTTTTATGATTCCTTCTCACTTGGGTAGATGATTTATTCTTACTTGCAGTTGGCAGGAGGCTGACATAGGCACTGTAGTTAGTTATATATATCCTTGGTGTGGTGAGTGAAAGGATTTCAGTGCCAGTAATGACTCCACACCCGGCCAGAACCAAGAGATTTATTAAAAGGGCAGTTACAGGAAGGGACTGTAACTGAGGAAAAGTGAGAGAGAGAGAAGGAGTGAGAGAGAGGTGGGAGAGTGGCGGGAGAGAGAGAGAGAGAGAGGGAGACAGGAGAGAAAAGAGAGAGGGGAGAGAGGGGGAGAGAGGGCGAGAGTGTGAGAGAGAGAGAAAAAGAGGGAAGGAGAGAGAGAGCTATGCAGGGAGAAGGGTATATTTATGGGCCTGGCAGGGGCTGGCCAGTGCTATGTTTGGGTTTTATTGGAGGAGACTATGAGGTAGTATTCCTATAGGGAGAAGTTATTTGAGCACAGGTTTAAACTTCACACGCGCAGGAAAAGCTGGAGCTTAGGGCCTTTGTTGTCTTTGCTTGGTTCTATATAGTGTTTAGTGCCATCTCGGAAGATGCCCCTCTGACTCTTCCCTGCACCCTTCATTCCCACCTTTTCTGTTTATTTGGGAGAGGGGCGTCGTTACTCTTTCTGGCTGCTTCCTGCTGGATGTGGGCATTGTGGGGTGAGGTGGGGAAAGGGCAAAGAACCAGCCAGAATAGGGTCCAGATGTAGGCACTGAAGGTGAAGATTTTTGAAGGCAAGAGTTCCATGAAAATTTTTTGTAAACGTAGAATGGCAACTTGTTCTGGCCAATCTTCCAGTGGGCATGAGGGCAATAGTAACCAGCTGTCTTGGAGTAGACTGTGGAAGTAAATAGAGAACCTGGAAGAGAACATATCTAAAAGAAAAGTTAAGTGATGTTGAGGGACAGCACCAGAAGAAGAAGCCAGGTGGGGCACAGGTAACATTGACAAGTGATGGTTGAGTTGAAGCTGTGAACAGGGAAATTCTTGATCGTGGGGGAAAATGAACAGTAGGATTTTGTGTGTAGGGGGTGGTAAGATTTCCTATGAATGGTACTGTTGTAAATGGGGGCGACTGAGGGCTACACATAGGAAGCAGTTAGAAAGGTTGCCTAGATGTGAGTAGTTGAGAAAATGTGCTCCCTGTTGGACTACTGAGAGCCAGGAAACTGGGGTGACTTTTTATGAAAGACACTTAATAAGAATGAAGCTAGTTATAATGAGAAGGTATATGATAGCCAACAAAGCTTTGACTGTGGATGGCCGATTTGTTGGTGTTGACCAAGTAAGTAATATAGTAAGGAGGATGGCAATTAAGCCAAGAAAGGAAAGGGACCAAGGGTTACAGGACTGTATTTAGGTTAAAGGTGAGGGATGCCTGGAATTTGGCTAGAATGTCCCTGCCCATAAGAGGTATGGGACATTGAGGCAGTATCAAAAGGAATGAGTGCCTGATCTTGTACCTGAAGATTTGCCTAGTGGGGATAGGATAGGCTGCTGTTTGTCTTTTAGTAGAATGTCTGAATGTTTATTAATTGCTATACTGAAGCCAAAAGACAAAGAATAAGCTAAGGTTTTTTTTGGTTTTTTTTTTTTTTTTTGGTTTTTATAGGTACTTTTAATTTTTTTATTCCTGCTCTTGGAAATATTTTTATAATCCTGGGAAATGGGGTGAAGATCATCTTTTGTATTTATTTTCTGCTGAGATGGGGCCATAGTGATGTCTCTACCTATTTATTTTAAGGGCATGAACAGGAAATGGCAGAACCTTAAGTAAATGTTATTTGGATGTAATAAAACATCAGGTGAGAGCATATGCAAAGATTATTAAGTAAACAATGATGAAGAGTTATTGTCCCAAAAAACAATGTTGGAAAAGTGAAAGTTCCGTAAATCGTATGTGTTTATAAACATAAGTTGAAATATTTTTTTGTAAATTATCTATAGTTGTATTTAAACAAGGAAATATAGCCACTTTGATAGAAAGTCTGAAGAAAGATTGAAAACATTAGAGACATGTAGTTAAGTTATAGCTTAAATTGAAAATTTAAAACAGGTAAAGATTGGCAAGAGAAAATAGTTTTTTTTGTTGTTTTTATAATAGGTCTGATATATTTTTATAACAATTGATATGTTAGTGAGTGAAACCCAGGTTATTTTGCCACTCATCCTATGTTGGATAGTAATCCTTGTGCCTGGAAGGAGATTTTAAAGTTTGTTAGCAATTTGGCAATGTTGTTAGTGAAATTAATTTACCTGGCCTTTAGGCAATTTAGAAGGGGGTGGGGTAGGTGTGGTTCCTGGAGCTTGCTGCTTATCTCACCCTAGAGACTGAATTAAGAACTTGAAGAGTTTAAGTACTAGAGTTTTTTTTTTTTTTTTTTTTTTTTTGAGTTGGAGTCTCACTCTGTCCCAGTGGAGTGCAGTGGCCGCTCCGGCCCCGCAGCCTCGCTGCTGGGCTCGGCGATCTTCCACCTCAGCCTTCCGAGTAGCTGGAATTACAGGCATGCGCTAAGACGCCCGCTGATTTTTTGATTTATTGTAGAGATGAGGTCTCGCTGCCCAGGCGGGTCTCGAACCGCGGCTCAGGCAATCCACTCACTCAGCCTCCCAAGGGGTTACAGCTGAGCCACCGAGCCCGGCTTAGAGTTTTTTTAAAAAGCATGTTATGACATAAAATCACAGTAGTTATTTAAAGTTATTCATTTAGTCAAAATGATAGTCCAACGATTTTGAAAATAAAAAAACTCGCTTTTTTGTAACAAAGACAGTGGGGGAAGGGCTAATTGAATTTTGTCTCTTTCTTCTCCCTTCTGTTATTTAAAGAAGAAAAATTTTTTGGAGATTGTTAATTAAGAAGCTCATGTTCTGGTCTTTGAGTAGCATGTTAGCCAGCATTAGTGTAATGATATTAATGGTAAATTTATAGAACCTTTTGTAGCCTCGAGTGTTTATAGAATTTTTTTACTTTTTTCGTAAACTTTCACCTACCATGTTTGATAAACTCATACCATTTTTTTGACATGCTTAAACCTTTTATTTTTGTTTTATACTTTCTTTAACCAGCCATTTTATTATAGAATAAAAATGTACCATATAAGATTTTTAAAATATAATTATTCATCTTTTCTTTATCCTTTTTTATTAAAAACATACCTTATACCAACAACTTTATATATATATATATATATATATATATAAATTTTAGAGCTTTAACCAAAGCAATAAGTTTATATGCAGTGGAAGGGCTTAGATAGAATCCACCATAGACCTATTAGGGGAATCTGAAGTTATACAAAAGGCACCCAAAAAGCACAGTGGTGATGGCTCAGGGTAAAGAATAATATGAGTTTTAATTTTTGTCATAATGTCCCTTTCCAATAGTGGAGCTGGACACATTGGCATAATAAAGAAAGAGTGTTGAAATATTTTATTTCCCAGAACACATGGAAGTAATGGCGTAGTGAGGGACCTGGATATAATGCCCTGTACCTCCACAACCAAAAGGGGTGAAGGAAGGAGTGGACCAGGAAATTTAAGTAGAACTGAGCATGTAGCCCCCGTATTAATAACAAATGATATAACCCTGCCAGCTATTGATATTTCCACCCTAGTCTCGGTTGGTTTAATGGTTTGTTCTGAAGACATTGGGGCTATCAAGTTAGGGGTGAGTCAATTTGACTAGAGCAAGCCCAAGAGATCCCCTTTTGAGATCATGTAAGATGCCTGGTGTCCCTTAAGTGTAGCAAGCCTCTGGGCCATGTGCTGTCTTCCTTCTGGGCGAATGAGGCAATCATGAGCCCAATGTCCATGCTGTTTGCATTTGGGACAGGATTTTGCTGGTGGGCAGGGCTTGACAGTTTTGGCCATATGCCCATATTGATGGCATTAAAAACAAACCTGGGAAGGGGGCTGTGTACCCCTTCTGCTATTGACCATCTGGGGTGGAAGATTATCAGGGGTGGCTTTTTTTGCTAAAGTGGTAGATAAAAGCTGAAGTGCTTTCCGCTTATGTTGGTGGCCTTGTATTCTTTCCTCCTCTTGGTTGTTAAAGATTTTAAAGGCCATGTCCAATAACTCTAATTGAGTGGTTTGTGGTCCCTTTTTTAATTTTTGGAGTTTGTGCCTTATACAAGGTGCTGACTGGGAGATAAAATACATAGCCAAAAGAGTTTTGTCCCTCTACAGAGTTTAAATCAATATTAGTAAACTGCTGCAATGTCTCAGACAGGCGACTTAGAAACATTGCTGAATTTTCATTTGGTCTTTGAAAAAACCTCTTTTATTCTGTCTTAGTTAGTCTGTCTATTAACACCTTTCATGGTTAGCTAACAGGATTTATTTACATGATCCCTTTATTTTTGTCTGGAAAGAAGGTTGATATAGACCCAGTTTAGAGAAAACTTGAGAGAAATTTATCATAAGAAAACAATAAAGAAGATTTTTTTTTAACATCCTTTTGTCCCAGCCACCCCCTTGAGAAGAGGCCTATTAAGCCATGTGGAAAGTTGAATTGGTTTTTCAAGTAGGGGAGGGGGGTGAGAAGGCTGGAGGCTGGGTTTAGGCACTGTGGCCTTTGGCACTGGCCCCTTCTCTGAAGGTAAAAGAGTGAGACTGAAGGTCAAGGTTAGGTGCCACGGCCATAGACACCAGCCTTTCCTTCCCAGATAAAGGTGGAGGGTGAGAAGGAGGAGAAACTGATGGAGAATGGAATAGCAAAAGCAGACTATAGGAGGTTTATCTGCTAGGTTGAAGTTAGTAATAGAGGGAGGTGGCAGGATTAGTTGTGTATGATGTAAGACTTTCTTTTTTATTTGGGAGAGGTCTGAGATAGAGAAGGGAATGTGTACCTGAATGACCACTGGTGTGGCCTTTGATCGGGTTACCGGAGGGTTATACTGGGGAGTGATTGAAAGAGGAGGGCACAGAGGTTGAATTGCTGGAGAAGTGGGTGGAGCTGAAGAGGAAGGAGGGGGCTTCTCCGCAGGATTGAAATCCGAGACAGGAGAGGAGTGCTTGCAGTGGGGGAAAGGAGGTTCAAAGGAGGAAGTACAGACACATGTGGGACAGTGGGAGGGAGAGAAGCTGTAGAGTGAGTGTTTATGGAGGAGAGAAAAGGACTGAAAGTGGAGGAATCTCTACCCACTGTTTTGAACGCTCACAGAAATTATATAGGCCACTGATTTTGGTTGTCTAAGGGATATGTTGGCCAGTCCTGTGTGTAGATTGTTTAAGAGGCATTTAAGAGGGGAATTGGCCAGCAGGATGATGAACCTCCCACAGTGGGACAGGTGGGCTAAACGGGGCGTCCCCCGAAGAGTCGGCTGTCTGAGAAGTGTGGCTGTGGCAAAGTCTGTCATCACAGAGGTTTGGCACAACCAGGGTTCTCCTGGAGAACCGAGGGGTCAAGGCACCTAGAGCTAGGATTTTTCGAAACAGAGAGCACTTGACTGAGTGGCAGGTGGGTGGGGGGGTGTATTCACAATTCCTGCTGGTCGAACAGAAACGGGAGTCCCGCAGGGTCTGCTATGGGTCAGCAGACATGGGAGCCTTTAGGGTACACTGTTGCCAGACAGACATGGGAGTCCTGGGGAGTGGGAACCCTACAGAGTCCGCTGTAGGCTAACAGCTTTGGGAGCCCTCCGGAATCCACTGTGGGCCAGCAGACGTGGGACCCCTGGGGTCCACTGCAGCCCGACAGCCATAGAATTCCTTGGGGGGGGAGAGAGAGAGGGAGAGAAAGAGAATTTTATGGAAACCACTGTGGGTTAGCAGACATGGGACCCCTGGGGCCCACGGCAGCCCGGCAGTTGCAGGAGTTTTTAAAGTTTGAGAGAGATAAAGGAGAAGAGGAAGCCTTTAGGGTCCGCAGTGGTCGTGAAGGCCAAGGTGGGATGTGTTCCCCCTTGCCTGGGGCCCAGAAGGGCTGCCGGATGATCAAGGGTCAGTTCCCCCCGGGGGGTCCCAGGCAAGTTTTAGGTTTCTGTGTCTGGGGAACTCACCTATCCAATGACCGCTGGTGGATGCAGTTCATGCGTTCAAAACAGTGGGAAGGTCCGGGTGGGCTGGAGCGGCCACTGGCGCAGGGTCAGGGATCCTGCCTATGGGGATAGACCTGTACAAGTGCGGGAGAGCACCCGATCCGAGTCACGGCACCAATGAAAGGATCTCGGTGCCAGTAATGACTCCACACCTGGCCAGAACCAAGAGATTTATTAAAGGAGCAGTTACAAGAAGGGACTGTAACCAAGGAAAAGAGAGAGAGAGAGAGGGAGACAGAGAGAGGGAGAGAGAGAGAGTGAGAGAGAGGGAGGAAGGAGAGAAAAGAGAGAGGGGAGAGAGGGGGAGAGAGTGTGAAAGAGAGCGAGACAGAGAGAGGGAGAGAGAGAGAGAGGGAGAGAGTGGGAGGAAGGAGAGAAAAGAGAGAGGGGGAGAGAGGGGGAGAGAGTGTGAAAGAGAGAGAGACAGAGAGAGGGAGAGAGAGAGAGTGAGAGAGAGGGAGGAAGGAGAGAAAAGAGAGAGGGAGAGAGAGGGGGAGAGAGTGTGAAAGAGAGAGAGACAGAGAGAGGAGAGAGAGAGAGAGGAGAGAGTGGGGAAGGAGAGAAAAGAGAGAGGGGGGAGAGGGGGAGAGAGTGTGAAAGAGAGAGAGACAGAGAGAGGGAGAGAGAGTGAGTGAGAGAGGGAGGAAGGAGAGAAAAGAGAGAGGGAGAGAGAGGGGGAGAGAGTGTGAAAGAGAGAGAAAAAGAGGGAAGGAGAGAGAGAGCTCTGCAGGGAGAGGGGTATATTTATGGGCCTGGCAGGGGCTGGCCAGTGCCGTGTTTGGGTTTTATTGGAGGAGACTATGAGGTAGTATTCCTATAGGGAGAAGTTATTTGAGCACAGGTTTAAACTTCGCACGCACGGGAAAAGCCGGAGCTTAGGGCCTTTGTTGTCTTTGTTTGGTTCTATATAGTGTTTAGTGCCATCTTGGGAAATGCCCTTCTGACTGTTCCCTGTGCCCTTCAGTGAGTTTCTCAACAGCCAGATGTGGTGACCCTATGTTGTGTATCTGCACTGACTCACAGTATCTTAAGTAGCCTGGGTGGCTTAGAAAGTATTTTTTGCTGGTGTTTGAGATGAGGCCGTCTCCAAAGCTGAGGTGTTCTATCTGATGTGGTTGGCTGTACTGTTGCCCTCAGTTCAGGAGGTGGCTCTTGTGGGAGAAAGTCGCTAGAATAGTGGCTGTAGGGACCTCCTTTGGAGAGCATTTCTCCAAAGATGTCCCCACAAGTCTGGGTTGAAGGCAGGGCTCTGGGAATTTTCCAAGTTTTCTGTCTATTTTGAGTCTTCTAGTTTCATTCAGGGGACAGGAGGTGGAGCTCTTCATAGGCCTGCAATCTTAACCGTCCCAGAGCAGAACCAGACTTAACAAAGGGAGAGGTTGCCATAGCAATGTGTCCCACCAGGCTCCTGTCTTGGCCTCAGGCAACCTGTCATCTGAATGTTAAGGTGCAGCAGGCCTCAGGGTCTCAGGTGTTCTCAGGTAACCCACCCAACCTGGAACTGTCTGCAACTGGGGAGTTTGCCCTCAGAGTCTGGCCTCTCTCATGCTGGCTGGAAAGCAGCCACTCCACCCTGCAAGTTCTAGTTCCTGGGAAATGGTAGCTGGCAGTGTTCTAGGCTTTTTTCCTGAAATTCTACACAGCGCTGCGTGACTTTGGGGAAGGAGGTTTACTAGTGAGGGGTTGTGGTCCCAGGAGGCCCAGGGATTCCTGCAAGTTCATGGCAGGAACACAACTTCCAATGTCCTGTGACTCACCCTCCCAACTGCCTCCAGAGGCAGTGGTGGGCTATGCAGTGCAGAAGAGTCCAACTAGTTCCAGCCCAGGTTGGTGGATCTATTTCCTTCTTCTTTGCTCTAAGTAGTTATTTTTTCTTCTTTGGAGACTTGTGGGGTATGCTGCTGGATCTGTTCCTTTCTGGGAACTGAGGGAACTATTATGGTTCACTCTGTAGGAGAAACTCACTGTAGCTGCCTCATGTTGATCATCTTAATCCCATTTCAATCTTACTTGGTTTCAAATACTATAATGTTTTAATAAGCAAAAGATTCCTTGGTAAGGGCTTGATATCACACCAAGACAGATCCAGAAACAAATTCAGATGAACATGGTAATGCTTAATATTGCCAGAAAATACATTGTTTTTGAAATATTCGAGTAGTGCTAAAATAACATTGAACCATTTAAAAAAAACATTGCATTGACTAAATGGGGAAAATGTGAGTATTTAAATGAAAATAATAATAATAAATTTTTGAACAAATAAATATAATAAAATGATGTGTTCTTAATTAAACTTGGAAAGAGTAATGTTAGTGGTAGTTTTAGAATCAGGTTTAATACTTGCAATACAAAGAAATAAATTTTTCAAGTGATTGAATTTTAAACTAAATTTTGATAAAATGATGTTAATTTGCGTTAGTATTATATTAATACATCTCTTAAATACATATTAGATTATAAAAATGTGATTTTACAGTATTCCTAATAGTTTTGGAAATATCACAATTAATTATTACTAGTATTTAACATATAGATCATGTTCTACTATAATAATAGTATAATAGTGATAGTGTACTGCAAGATAATGGATTGGAGCAGTGTCCTAAGAGAACTACTGAAAATTTAGGCACAATTTATCTGCTTTTAAAAGAAAAAAGAAAATAAATCTCTAAATTTCGCTAATCATTGTAATTGGTAACTCAAAAGGCACATTGAAGTATCCATTAATGCATTCAGATGTGGTCAATATTTAATAATGCCCTATAAATGTCTATATAATACTAAAGAAGTGAAATTTGAATAGCATGTTATGTGGGTTTTGGGAAACTAAATCTATGAGAAAGAAATCGACAAAAAATAATATTGTTGGATGTGGCTAAATATATCAGCAATTGTCTGTTTACATAAAATAAAAAAGGTTTTGATAAGTAAAATATGTATGTATATCCATATCTATCTATATTTGTCATTATGTATTTGTGTCTATCAGTTATTTATCTATCACTCATATATCTATCTACTTATCTGTCTGTCCATCTATTTATTATTTCTCAACACACTTCATACCTGGTGAAACTATGAGACAGGAACAATTTATAGATTCCAAAATTTGTGTTAAATATTATAAATAGCCTACATAAGACAAAAGTCAGTGGAGACGAAGATGGAGAGAAGAATGAAGGGAAATTTAAAAGCAAGGTGTATGTAAGGAGTGCAAACATTTTAGAAAACAGCAGCAACAACACAATCTTTTTAAAAAGAGCTATATTCTGTGGTGTAGATATTGTACCTTTTATTTGTCACAGTGTGAACTTGGGTAAGCAGGTTGATATAGTGGATCTATCTAATAGAGACTGAGAATCAAACAAGTCACCATCCACCTGTCCTTCTGAAGTACCTGCAGAGGTGAAAAAGCAGGGACATACTGGAAGCCCTGTATATCCCACTGTGAATGTCAGACTTCCACACAGGGGAAGCTTGTGGAGTGGTTTATGGGAACTGTTGTCTCTGGAGAGCAACCACTGCCTGGTGTCTGCCGTTAGGCCTGGGCTGCTGTTGCATAGCAGAAAAGACCCAATTTGGGAAGAAGATCTAGGCATGTAGCAGGAGAGTGAAAAGACAAGCTGGAACCCACTGCTGTATCTCTCATCACCACTTCTGATCCAGTGGCCACTGTTTTAATTCTACCTCCCACATTATTCTCTGGTCATCTTTAATTTGGAATCATAGAGGAAAGGGGATTCCCAGATTTACTAAATTGGAGGTAGAATTTACCACAACATATTAAATCAATTTCTACTGCACCCCCAAATAATAGACATTACTGATTCTTTCTTTGCATTCACTTATTGATAATGCACACTTACTGATTGCCCATATATTTATACTATCACTGAAATGGAAAACAATAAATATTTTGGAAAACAATATTATACATCCTATAATGAAGGTAAACAGAAAAAGCTAATCTTTGTTTAAGCATAGTAGGTGGGGAACAAAAAACCAGAATTATTTATAAAAATTGTGCAATTATTTTTGTACATTTAAACCTCAGTCACCTTCAAATTCCTCTCTGATGCTTACATGGATGCTTTTTGTACTGTTCAAAACAGTTTTTGAACTTATCAGTTTTGATGCCTTTTAGTGCTTCTGTCAGTTTTGTTGTTTTTGTTGTTTCACCTCTTCCACACCATCACATTTTTATTCAGGGGAAACAAACAAACAAACAAAAATAACTTGAAGAGAGATTGGGTGAATGGGGAGAGAGGGATATGGGAGTGTTGGGAGGTGATGAATTTTGTAGGAAGTGATGAATTTTATACCCTGTGGCATGTAAAAGTTTTGCGTTTATAATATCCCTATATAATGAACATTGTAGTGAATTTGTAACCCCACATATTAGGTGCTGTGTGGTAATGTCGCTCAGCTGGAATGTGCTTTTAGGAGGCGTCTCTAGGAGATGCCTTGTTTGGACTGGAATGCACACTCCAGAGGGTCTTTGGGAAGGACCAAGTGGCTACGTTAGATTAGCTCACTTGCTCATTCTGCTTCTGTAAACCCCGGTGGTGTTATGTGATTGGTATATTTGAATTTCTTGGGCTCGCAAGGTGGATGGGCTCTAACCTATTTAAGGGCAGTCTCTGCCATAGCTCAGGGCCCTGCTTTGTGTCTGCATGTCTGGCAAGCAGTCTCAGCTGGTTGAACCTTGGCTAATAAACCTCTCCCTTGTTAAATTGTGTAACGGTGCCATGAATTAAGCTCTCAGACCCCACTCCATCTGGGGGCTCATCCAGGATACTCCAGTGCTTAATACATGGGTTTTAAGCTGACTGGCTTTGTGAGCTTGCTAGCCTGCAAACTCCCAAATAGCTGAGCCATCCCTGGCAGGCTCAGAGAGGTAAGTCAGGTTTTCATTTTGTCTTGCCTTTGTTTGCTTTTGTCTGCAGTAGTGCACACTCTGGGTTGGACTTGCAGGAAAGCTGGACGCAGCAGTAATTCCAGAGTCTGAGGACCCAATGAGATGTCACCAGGTCCTCTCGTTTGGAACCCTGAGCAACCAACTGTCGAATAAGCCAGGAGCTGAAACAGGCTCTGGAGCTAAAAGGGGCTCAGGCGGCCGATTGGTGGTGAATTGATTGGTGTCCCTTGTTTCCCATTTGGAACTCAGAGTGGCCAGTTGTTGGATAAACCAGGAGCTGAAGCAGGCTCCAGAGCTGAAAGAGACTCAGGTGGCCAACTAATGGAAAGGCTCGGTGTCCAATATCTCCCAAGGACTGTTAGGTCCTCCTGCTCTGTTTGTGTCTTTGTTTCATTGTGTCTTGTGTTTGTAACTATTGTAACCCTCATTTCCATTGCTGTAGTTGAAGGTATGGGACAGCAGGGGTCTAAGCCTCACAACCCCCTGGAGCTGGTCTTTTCATTTAAGGATTTTCAGGATGCTGTGGGTCAGTCAGGAGATCAAGTACTTAAAGGGAAACTGACCACTTTCTGCTCCCTTGAATGGCCTAAATTCGCAAACTGCAGCTGGCCACCAGAAGGCACCTTCAACCCCTCAATAGCAGAGGGAGTTCAGAGAATCGTCTGCCAGTACCACCCAGACCAGATTCTGTACATCACTGCCTGGTACATTCTTATCCTGCAGCACCTGGCCTGGATGAAGAAGGCTGCAACTAACTCTTCTCATGTTTTAGCCCTACAGGAAGCTAAGCCCTCCGTCCTCCAGCAACCACCAGAGGAAGAGGATAACCCTTGCCATATCCGGTGGCAGGACAAGGGTGGAGTGTTCAAGAGCAGGGAATTCTTAGCTTAGAAGTGTTTCTCCTACCAGCCCCCTCCTGGCCCGCCATGCCCCACTCTTGACCTGCCACCCCCCGAGGGCACGACAGCCCCAAGCCTGAACTCAACTACTGAGACCTTGGAAGAAACCCTGGCAATCTTCCCTCTGCAGCAAGCCCTGGGTGGGATGTGGGTGGGATGGGACCCTGACCTTTATGGTTTATGCCCCCTTTTCTACTAGTGACCTCTACAATTGGAAGTACCAAAGCCTACTGTTCTCTGAAAGGCCCCAGGGCCTTATTTCTCTCTTAGAAACTATTTTCTACATGCACCAGCCCACCTGGGATGACTGTCAATAGTTCCTCCAGGTCCTCTTCACCACTGAGGAGAAGGAGCGCATTCGGCAGGAAGCAAGGAAGTTAATCCTAGGACCTGACGGACGGCCAGCAGGACATCCACGATTGGAGCATGTCTTTCTCCCTGACAGACCAAACTGGGATTCTAACACTGATCACGGTAGGGAGTGTCTCACCGCTTATCACCAGACTCTGTTGGGGGGTCTCCAGGCTGCTGCAAGGCACCCCACAAATTTATCTAAGGTGAGTGAAGTCACTCAAGGACCACAGGAATCTCCCACCATCTTTCTGGAGCATCTCTTGGAGGCCTATTGGACATACACCCCAATAGACCCAGAGGCACCAGAAAACCAGAAGGAGTTAGTCATAGCCTTTGTCTCTCAGTCAGTCCCTGATACAAGGAAAAATCTGCAGAAACTTGAGGGTTTTGAAGGAAAAAGCCTGTCAGAGTTAACTGAGGTAGCTCATAGGGTTTTTAAAAGCAGAGATTCTTCTGAAGATAAACAAGCAAAGAGGTTGGCCAAAGTCGTGGTTGCAGCCTTGGAAGGACAGCATGCAGGAGAATGCAGAAGGAGGACTCCTTTAGACAGAGACTAATGTGCTCGCTGTAAAAAGAAAGGACATTGGAAAAGGGATTGCCCAGACAAATCGAAGAGGTGAACAGGGTCCCCTCCCAACTTGGAGTCACAAAAACCGACTCTGATACTCCAATTGGAATCTGACTGATGAGGCTGGGGTTCTGTAAATACCCCCCTGGAGCCCAGGGTCAAACTTATAGTGGGGGATAGCCCTGTACACTTCTTAGTGGATACGGGGAGCAGAGCATTTAGTACTCCAAAGACCCAATGGTCCTCTCCAAAATAAGCATAGTCTGGTTCAGGGTGCAACTGGGACTTGATCATACCCCTGGACCACTGAGAGAACTGCGGACTTAGGAAAGGGAGAGGTGGCTCATTCATTGCTGGTAATACCAGACTGCCCATACCCGCTCTTAGGCGATACCTTTTGCATAAACTCAAGGCTAATATAGGATTTCAGAAAGCCACAGCAACAGTAGATTTTCAAGAGCCAACCAAAATTCTTGTAACGGTGGCCCTCCGGGATGAATATCTAATGGCAGGGGGTGAGCCACTCCCACGAGATTTGGAACTCTTAAGCTTCAGACTGAAATCTCAGCTGTTTGGGCTGAAACCAACCTGCCAGGGTTAGCAAGGAACCATGCCCTGGTAGTAGTGCAGTTAAAAAGCCAGGCAACCCCTGCTAGAGTGCACCAATACCCCATCTTCCAGGAGACCTGAAGAAGTATAGCCAAACATATCCAATGCCTCAGGGAGGCTAGAATCCTGGTGTCCTGCCCCTCACCCTGGAATACTCCGTTATTGCCAGTAAAAAAGGCTGGAATAGGGGACTACCACCTGGTGCAGGACCTCTGGGAGGTCAACAAGAGGATGGAGGGCATTCACCCAATGGTCCCAAACCCATACACCTTCTTAACTGAGCTTCCCCTGAACGACAGGTCTATACGATCTTAGACCTCAAGGATGCCTGTTTCAGCATTCCATTGGCCAGAGAGAGTCAGCTCTTGTTTGCCCTCGAATGGCCGGACCTGGAAAAAGGAGTGCACGGGCAGTTAATATGGACATGACTCCCGCAAGGATTTGAGAACTCTCCTACGCTGTTCAATGTGGCTCTCCAACAAGACCTGCAGTTTTTCCAAAGATGCAATCCCCAGGTAACTCTGTTGCAATATGTAGATGACCTACTCATCACTGCTGAGTTGTGAGAAGACTGTCTGCAGGCCACCTGAACTCTCCTGAGGGAATTAGGAATGTTAGGATACCGGGTGTCAGCGACGAAGGCTCAGCTCTGTACAACCGTGGCTACCTACCTTGGGTATGTTCTCCAGGAAGGTAAGAGAGCCCTGTCCAGTCAGTGCATTCAGGCTATGGTCGACATTCCAGTCCCAGAAACAAAGAAGCAGATCAGAGAGTTCCTGGGAGCAATGGGGTATTGCCGGCTATAGATTCCATGATTCACTGAAATCGTCATGCCCTTATACAAACTTACTAAGGGCCTGGAGAGGGAATTTCAATGGACCCCTGAAAGGGAAAAAGCCTTCCGAACCTTACAGGAGGCTTTAATTTCGGCTCCGGTGTTGGCCCTACCAGACCCTGGGAAGCCTTTCCACATCTTTGTGAATGAAAGTCAAAGGGTCACCTGGGGGGTCCTGACCCAGAAACTTGGTCCTTGGAATAGGCCAGTGGCATACTTGTCAAAAAGCTAGACCCAGTAGTGGCAGGATGGCAGCCTGCCTGCGAAGCGTTGCAGCCAGAGCTATGCTGATAAAAGACTCAGACAAGTTGACCCTGGGACAGGACCTAATTGTCACAGCCACACATGCAATAGAGGCCCTTCTCTGGGGGGCCCCAGCAAAATGGATTTCCAATGCCCGGCTCACCCACTATCAGGCATTGCTTCTTGACCAGCCACGTATCAGGTTCCAGTGAACTGCCAGTCTAAATCCCGCCACCCTGTTGCCGGCAGGGACCTGTGGCACCCACAACAGCATTGAGCTCATTAAGTTCTCCAGAAGCCATGCCCAGACCTGAAAGATTTTCCTTGGCCAGAACCAGACTTAACCCTCTATATGGACGGCAGCAGCTTCATGGAAAATGGAATCAGATATGCAGGGGCAGCAGTGGTAACACAGCAGGACACCACCATATGGGCCGAGCCCATTCCCCAAGGGACCTCAGCCCAAAAGGCGGAGTTAATTGCCTTGACAGAACCCCTCAAAGCAGGCTCAGGAAAGACTGTCAACATTTATACTGACAGCAGGTATGCCTTTGCAACTGTTCATGTACATGGGACAATTTACAAAGAAAGAGGGTTGCTCACCACTGAGGGAAAAATATAAAAAATTTGAGAGGAAATTTTAAACTTCTTGGTGGCAGTCAGGGCTCCAGAGAAGGTGACAATCATGCATTGCCCAGGTCACCAACGGGGAGCTCAAATGAAGCAGTCAGCAATAGGAAAGCGGATCAAACAACCAAAGAGGTGGCATACTGCCGTACTGCCTGCCTGCTGGCACTCCTCCTCCAGTACTATGTGAGCCACTGGTTTACACAGAGGAAGATTTCTGTATAGCACAAAAATTAAATGCGACCACAAATTCGGAGAGATGGATGCAACTCCAGGACAGGAGGGGACCTTCCTCCCCCAAGCCCTAGGACGCAAACTCCTACAGCAACTTCACGAAGGCACTAATTTGGGAAAAACTAAGTTGACTGAACTCATAAGAAAGGAGTTCTACTTGCCTCACCTGGATCAGCTGACCCAAGAACTCATCCAAGGCTGCATACAATGTCAACAGACTAATGTCACTAAGGTCAGTGTATTTACTCCAGGGACCCAACACTGGGGAGTAACCCCTGGGAGACATTGGGAGATGGATTTTACAGTGGTAAAGCCAGGGCAATATGGATATAAATACTTGTTAGTTATGGTAGACACTTTCTCCGGTTGGGTCGAGGCTTTTCTTATAAAAACTGAAACTGTGTCTGTAACAGTTAGGAAACTTTTAAACATCATCCTGAGATATGGTCTACCTATCTCAATAGGATCAGATAGTGGGCTGGCCTTTGTCTCCAAACTTATGGAAGATATAGCAAAGGCTCTGGGGCTAAATTGGAAATTACACTGGGCTTATCATCCACAGAGTTCAGGACAAGTAGAAAGAATGAATCAAACACTTAAGGAGACCTTAACCAAATTAACCCTAGAGACCAGTGAGGGATGGGTGACGCTCCTTCTCTATGCCCTCCTAAGGGCAAGATGTACCCCCTACATCAAGGGCCTAACCCCCTTTGAAATCCTTTTTGGGTGGCCCCTGCCACTCCTGCTAAAAGTAGGCCTAGATAAAGCACTTGAACTGTCTAACCATGATTTACTTCTGTCACTACAGGCACTTCAAAAGGTACAAAACACAGTGACTGAAGCCGTGCGGGCCACCTTCCAGGAGCTGAGTCCTGCAGACCCTCGCCCATTCCAACCTGGAGACCAAGTATGGGTCAAACGGCACAAAATTGAGGCTCTAACTCCAAGATGGAAAGCTTCTCATGTGGTAATCTTGACTACTCCAATGGTGGTGAAGGTTAGTGGTGTCTGTCCCTGGATCCATCATTCCCAACTAAAGAAGGCAGACCCCCTCGCCGAGACCAGTGAGGAACCACCAATGAAATGGAAGGTCATCAAGCCGGATGCCAGAAAAGACTCACTAAAGATAAGACTTTCAGGGGCCCTGATTCCTTAGGTCCATCGTGTAACTGGAGGCAACTGTGTCCCACCTTCCCAGGGAGGCTAGTAGCCCTCCTTATTCTTTTAAGCTTTCCCCAATGTACAACCTATTACCTTCTCCCGCGAAACTCTTCATGGGAACTGGTAAACACTATTACTGAAACTGTAATTTCCACCTACATCGGGAATGGGCCCCCGGTCTTTGAATTTGACCTTTGTAGCCTGTGGCCCAATTTAGCCATAACTGAGTATGATTACTGCCCGGCACTGAGTGGTTCAATCCATTGGAAAAGGGGCTGGGGATGCATTTCCAAGGACATCGAAGATGAAAAACAGGTTGTAATGTATAACTTCTATGCCTGTCTGCCGTTGCCCAAAGCCAATGGCATAAGGCAGGGCACTTTCATTGTGACGAATGGGGTTGTGAAACACTTTCCCCCCGGAAAACTGAGGACCCCTTCATACACCTTCAAAGGCAAAACCGTGTGCCCACTTGTAATCACCTTGAAACATGTAACCCCCTAAAACTCACATTATATAATGGGATGCTATGGCATCCAGAAAATATGGGCAAAGGGCAGAGCATGGGGACTCAGACTGTACATTTCAGGAAGGGACCTTGGAACAGAGTTTGCCATATGAAGAAAAGTTATACCCCATGTCCTTTCCCCTATGGGGCCCAACCATTATCTCTTTCTGCCACACCCTCAGGCAAGACCTCAGGCGCCCACACCCACTCTGGAAAACCCCAGGTCAGTTAATTTAACAACTGTTACTGCAACCTCAAAGCCTATTGCAACCTTAAAGCAGACAAGACTATTGTTACTCTTCCAATTACCCTACTTGGGAAAGAAAATCTTTACCTCCTTATGTTAGCAGCAGTCTATAGGCTGTCCATTGCCACCCAACCAAACTTGGCCAGGGGCTGGTGGCTATGCCTAAATCCCAGCCCCCCATATTATGTGGAGGTGGCTATAAACTCCTCAATGGGTAATACCGGGGGGGCACATACAAGTTCTTAACCATACTACTACCCAACTCAGGGGATTATGTCCATGGGGACAGAATCCTGCTCTCACCCTGGGAGATCTCCGAGGGCAAGGAGCCTGTCTCCACACTTCATCCTATAACATAGAAAGCTCCTCCTATCAGGAAGCTTGTTTGGCTTCTTCCAGAATAAGTGCCTCCGGGCTGGGCACTCCTGAAGGCCTTAATACGGTTGTTGCACCCCCCACTACCTGGTTTGCCTGCACACAGGGTAAAACCCCGTGTGTCGCCCTAGAGCTCCTCAAAGACAGCTCCGAGCTCTGTATTTTGGTGCACATATTGCCCCAGGTGTACATTACTGAAGGGCCCGCATGATGGAGACAATTTGAACTCCAGAATTTTAGATGAACCAAAAGAGTCCCCATCCTAGTACCCATCCTTATAGGATTGGAAATTGCAGGGTCGGCCTCCATGGGGGGTGCTGCACTGACCGTAGGAGATCAAAATCTTAAGGAATTAAGCAGGCATGTTAATGCAGATCTGTCTAACCTTGAGACAAGCATATCCCAATTAGAACAACAAGTAGACTCTTTAGCTGAGTTAGTGCTCCAGAATAGGAGGGGACTAGACCTCCTGCTCATGAAAGAAGGAGGGCTCTGTGCAGCATTAGGAGAAGCCTAATGCTTTTACACCAATAGGTCCAGAATAATCCGGGAGACACTCGCCCTGGTCAGAGAAAATATTTGCCACAGAGAGTCTAAAAAACAGGCTTCAGAAAACTGGTACCAATCCTTATTTTCCTGGTCCCCTTTGCTCACAACCCTGGTCTCAGCCATTGCCGAACCTCTGCTCTTAATCCTAATATTTGTAACCATGGAGCCATGCCTAATGTCTCCTAAATTACATAAGGAACAGGCTAACACCCACAAACCTGATGTTCTGAGAACCCAAGTTAAGTCCCTGCACGACGAGTCAATGATTCGACTCTAGGAACATCTCAAAGGAGGGAATGTTGGGAGGTGATGAATTTTGTAGGAAGTAATGAATTTTATACCCTCTTGCATGTAAAAGTTTTGCATTTATAATCTCCCTATATAATATACAATGTAGTGAATTTGTAACCCCACATATTAGGGGCTGTGAGGTAATGTCACTCAGCTGGAATGTGCTTCCGGGAGGGGTCTCTAGGAGATGCCTTATTTGCACTGGAATGCACACTCCAGAGGGTCTCTGGGAGGGACCAAGTGACTACCTTAGATTAGCTCACTTGCTCATTCTGCTTCTGTAAACCCCGCTGGCATTATGTGATTGGTATATTTGAATTTCCTGGGCTTGCAAGGTGTTATGTGATTGGTATATTTGAATTTCTTGGGCTTGCAAGGTGGGCGGGCTCTAACCTATTTAAGGGCAGCCTCTGCATAGCTCGGGGCCCTCACTTTGTGTCTGCATGTCTGGCGAGCGGTCCTGGCCGGCTGAACCTTGGCTAATTACCCTCTCCCTTGTTAAATTGTGTGTCAGTGCCATGAATTAAACACTCGGACCCCACTCCAGGAGTCTTGCCATTTTCAGTCACAAACTGCTGAACTCTCTGCGTGGTGTGGACAGGTGGACTAGTAAATCATAAATGGGCAAATGTGTTGAAAGAATCTTCAAAAAAAAAATTCACTGACGCTGAATGCAGCCTCTCACAACAACCACAATGCTGATGTCAATAGGTTCCTAGAATACTTATCTAGCGGGAGTAACCTGTACTAATATAGTAAAAGCTGTACTATATTAATCCAAATATAATTCTATCCAAAATATAATTCTTTTTCTTAGGGGTCCCCACCCCATTTATCATATTAGGCACTGCATATTTTGCATCAAATATTTATAGAAAATTTAATATCTAACAATATTCCATTTAGTGTGGCAACTATTATATTTTTCCTTTTTGTGTGTGCATTCAATATGAGCACTAAAATAGTTATTTAAGACTAAAGTGGAAATGTTTACCATGTCACAGTAACCAAACTGCCCCAAACAATGTACTTACATAGTAAATAATTCCACTGTATTGACACATCATTCCGTAGAATATTGTCAAAAAGTGATGGCAAATATAAGCAATTACACATGGTAAATTTATTATCATTATAAAGCTTTAAAATTGTAATTCTGTTTTTTTCCTAATCTTCTTATGTGTAACCTCTAGGAATTGCAGGAAGATGAGAATAGCACAGATTGCCTGTCTGCTTCTTATTTCCTCCCTTGGGATTTTTCTGAGCTTCCAGCAAGCTTAAAATAATCTCTACATAAACAAATCTATTCTTTTGTATTTCTTAGCCTTATCTATCAAGTCCATTTCAAGAGTGTGGATATGAGCAAAATAATGATGTGGATTGAGAGATTCACCAAGACTTTGACTTGAATATTAATGCAGCAAGTGCTTGACTTTTGAGGAGCCAGATCATGTGAGATGGCCATATTGATATTTTTTATAGTGGTGCTAGGTTCCAGATCTAATTCTGGTTTCAGCAAAGTAAATAAATATGTGACAAAATACACTAGATTGTATATTAAATATAATTAATTTACACAGTTATAATGTGCCTGATAGCATTTTCTGTATCATCAACAAGTTTAGCAATATATATTTTATGACTACAAATTGTACTGGAACAAAAGTAAGCGAGACATTCAGAAATAGCTTGACCATATATATGTATCAGATCAGAAAACAGAAATTCAGAAGCACACACATATATGTATAAACTCAAACTATTAGAATACTATTAAAATAGGGTCAAAAATTAATATCATGTATGTATAAATGTTTATGTGATTATTATTTATAAAAAAACTCTTAAAAATAATATACATGTATTTTTATCATGATATTTACCTACAGAGACACTATTTTAAATATACATAGGTATGTACATGACAATTTTGACTTTCTTTTTTAGATTTTATACATTGCTGTAATATTCTAATAACAGATTTCAAGAATGGTAAATATTTACAGATATATTTGTAATTATTGAGTGGCTATAGATATAAAATATTAAATGATTAGTGAGACTATTTGAGTGAAGAATAATTCAACTTGCTATTTTCATTTAATTTAAAGTAGCAAGTGAATAAATAGATTTTATAATGAAAGTATATAAATAAATAAACAACACCAAAAAAGATGGATGTAAGGAGAATCCTGTGTTACACTAATTCTCAAGTTTCTATGCTACAAAAAGGAAACAAATATAACAAATGCAAGTATATATTATATTTAATCTTTACTTATCTATGTGTATTATTTACAAAATTGGCAGAAAACTTTTCTGAGTATGTTTCTCTTGATAATAGAGAAAGTGAATACACATAATATGTAAATAATCTACATGTGATTTTTATTGATATTTGTAGAGCATTCCAAGTTTCTTTGTAATCACCTCCTTTCTCTCTTAAAATAATGGATATTTTCTTAAAATCTATGAAATGTTCTAAAATTGGAAGGTGCCGATAATTTTGTTGTATTTATTTGTTTGTATTATGTAATTTTCTTAAATTGACAGATGTAATTATATGTTATTAAGGTTTACAATGTATTTGAAAGCATATAAACACTGTGTTTATTATATTTAGCTAATTAAAATATGTATGATCTCACATAGTTATCATTTTTTTTTGGTGTGAAAGTCCTCAAAAAATTAAAAAATAAGAGCTGCCTATATTCTTAAAATTATTTTATCTTCGTGTTTCTCTCACTATCATTATGCATTTTAGTTATTTTTACTTACAGGAGGCAAATGAGAAAGATTCAAGAGGTCACTGAATAATCTTTTTATTTGCAAACATTTATTGTATTATTTACTTAGGATTATGTTTAAAAAATAAATCTGAATTGCAAGTGAAAAATACAAGAAACATCAGATTTTTTGCTAAAAATTTAAGAGTTTTTCAGAGCATACTTAATGAACTTTTCATATTAAAATCTTTCACAAGTATTATTTTATTTTATGTCAATATACTATATAATATCTGTATTATATAATTTAATGAAGGCATATATGGTGACACAATTCTTATTTCTAATTGCTCTGTCAATTTAATTCTAGGAGACTTGGTTGTTAAAAAAATTAAAATTGCTTTGACCTAATTGTAGGCATAAGACTCTCTACCAGTAATATTCTTACACAGGTGACAATGAAATGCAATTAAGTTTGCCAGATTTATGAAACAAAATAACAGAATGTCAAGCTAAATTTTAATTTCAAATAAATACAAATAATTTTTAGTATATCTCAAATATATGCATGGGATATACTTATTAAACAATCATTGTTTAATTGAAATTCACATTTAAATGAACAGCTTGCATTTAATCTGGTAACCCCAGCTCCAATCCTGACTTAAAACTGAGTATTTTAATAGTTTGATTGTCATGGTCCTAAATAAATATATGTGGTTCTGTGATGTGAAAAACCACTGAAGGTTTCAAAAGAAGTCACCATACTGCTTTTGTTTTCCATATAAAATATGCCAAGCAAAATACCATCATAGTTTGACAATATATTGCAGGAACTAACAAATTAATAATAATTGACTTGCACATGTCTGTATTATATTTTATGATTTATTTAGCAAGTTATTTATCATCAAATACAAAAAAGTTTATCTACTGAAAAATCTAGTAAGAATAACTAAAAACAGAGTATAAAGCAGGAATTAACTTGTTTTGTTTTTCAGAAAAAAGGTACAGAGCTGCTCTTGCTTTTTTCCTTAGATAAGTTAAACTATTGCTTTTGTCTTTCAAGATATAAAATATGGATAAATAAAATATGCCTAATTGCAAAGTTATTTAGAGGTTAAAATATCATGATAAATATTGAAGCAAAAACTGAATTATAAGCAGTGTTATCTATATAAGAGAAATATCCAAATGTCATGTATTTTGTCCATTGAAGAGAACCAATTTTAATAAATGTTTGGTAAAGGAAAAACAATGTCTTACTCCTCAGTTAATATGTGAGGGATCTTTCTTTATATGCAAGACATAGTGACATATATCATTCTATAATTCACTTTTTGCCTGAACTACTTTATTTGGAGAAATTAAAAAAGACATAGATATTATGACCAAGTCACTATCACTGACTTTTTCATATTAAACACTTAAAACAGTATTATTGTAAAATGGTTTTATCTTGCTACAATATGATATATGAACATTAATGAGTATCCAAATTATCTTATTGATACAATTTATAATTTTATAG
>JAPVLO010002791.1:0-29577 GCA_027257055.1 Cephalopachus bancanus | reverse complement strand
CACAATCATACTCATAAACTAAAGAGAGGTGATAACCAAGTGACCTTTCATTTTGGGGTTTTTTATAATTGGGGATTTGGGTCTTTTTTCCTCCCCTGGGGGGCCCCACCTTGGCTTCCTTTCCCCAAACTGCCCCGACCTGGCAGGGAGTGTGGCGCTCAGTCCTCATCATTTGTCCTAGCAGCAGAATGTTCCCTCAAGGGCTCCTCCCTTGGCGGGCTGTGGCTCCCTATTTTCATTTTCACTAGGGTCCCACCATTCACCAGCTTTCACTGGAAACTTTTTTCCAACATTCCCTCAGGGCGAGTGTCCTTTTCATCATTGCCCTGGTTTCCCATCACTGTTTTTTACGCTTCGCCATTCTCAGAGTTGTCTTTTAAATTGAGGATGACAAGAAAGGAATTTTGTCTTTGGCACATGGCTTTGCTTTTTCCTTATGAAATCGGTTGATTGTGTTTTATTTACCCTTATTGAGGAAAACATAATTCTTGCTCAATATAATTCCCTACTTCTCTTTTTTTTTTCTATCCCATTTCTTCTTTTTTGGGTTCTTCATAGAGAGATGTCTTGATTAGACAAAATATTTCATCTTGGTTTTTAAATTTTTAAAATGTACATAATTAGTTCTCAACCACAAGATAAAAAATTTTCTCTTTTCTACTTGAGGTCCTTTTTTTTTAAAAAAAGCTATAAACCTCTAAGATTTTTGCAAATTTTCTTCATTTATTGAGGTTAATTATCCACTTTGATAGAAACATGAGCTTTTGTTTTTTGATAAATTTATTATTTTTTTATTCTTGCTCATAATGAAACTAGGTGGGAAAAAAAGGTCAAGCCTCCCTCCATGTCCCATCAATTTGAATGTCTGTCCCTCCATAATTTACTTGGAAGCAGAAAATTTTTTCTCTGAAGGGCCTACTGAAAAAAAATTGGGAAAATCAAACTTGGGTTATAAAAAGCATAATATTGAAGAAAAGTTTAGAAAATGGGGAATTTGCTTGGCTGGATGTCTCCCCGTGTTCTTGATGCAATAAATCATGTGAGTTATTCATGTGTGCTTCCAAGCGGTAAGAGCTGAGGGATCTCTAAAAAAGGAATCATAAGAATGGGGTTTTTATTAAACTTTCATCTCTCTGGGTCTTAATATGTAATTGAAATTGTCATAATATTTAAAAAAAAGAATAACCATAAAAGTTTTTTGAAAGCCCCCTGGTTACCACAAAGAAAATATCCTAATAGATACTCAAAGAGAAAGACAAAAAAATCAAATATCTACTTTAAAAGTTCAAAAAGCTGGGTCGGTGGCTCAGCCTGTAATCCCACGCTTTGGGAGGCTGAGGTGAGTGGATTGCCTGAGCCCGGGGGTTCAAGACCTGCCTGGGCGACTTGGCGAGACCTCATCTCTGCAATAAATCAAAAAATTAGCCGGACTTGGTAGCGCACGTCTGTAGTTCCAGCTACTCGGAAGGCTGAGGTGGAAGGATCGCCGGAGCCCAGCAGGTCGAGGCTACGGTGGCCGGGAGTGGCCACTGCCCTCTAGTCTGGACGACAGAGTGAGACTCCAACTCAAAAAAACAAAAAAAAAGAGGTACATTTTCTTGAAACACACAGAAGCAATTGTGTTTAAACCAGATTGTTTTAAAGTTTTCAAGTTTCCCTGCTACTTGTTCCTTCATAGTATACTGTCTCAGACAGTCTGAATGTTTTCTCAATGTAAAAAATTCCTCCTTATGGTATTTCCATGATGTTGATGGGAGTAGTGCTTAATTTATAAATTTTGGAGTATGTACTGTCTAAATTCTGTACTTTTTATTTATTCTGTTCTACCCATGTGAATTTCATCCCTAAAACTTGGCCCAAAATTCAATGATGTTATTGTATGGGGATTTTTTTTTTAATAGTAATGTCTCAAACAACTTCTATGAAGACTTAAATGGTCTTATAAAAATGAGGTCAAATGATTTGCCGAAAATTCCACTTAGCTGCTTTTTTTTGTTTTCTTTAAGGTGTTACCTTATGAAGTTTCTTCTTGGCATCAAGAGAAGAAAGACCATGACTCATATCATGAGTAGACAACTGTGTGTCATAAGGATGTGAAGTGGTCATGCTCAAATTAGCTAGGTGGGAAGAAAGAAAGCTGTTTTTCCTTAGAGGATGTAAGAGAAGGCTCAGTTTTTTTTTTGTTTTTTTTGTTTTTTGAGTTGGAGTCTCACTCTGTCGCCCAGACTGGAGTGCAGTGGCCGCTCCCCACCACCGCAGCCTCGACCTGCTGGGCTCTGGCAATCCTTCTGCCTCAGCCTTCCAAGTAGCCTGAATTACAGGCATGCACTACCAGGCCCGGCTGATTTTTTGATTTATTGTAGAGATGAGGTCTTGCTGCCCAGGTGAACCCACGGGCTCAGGCAATCCACTCACCTCAGCCTCCCAAAGGCACGGGATTACGGGCTGAGCCACTGAGCCCAGCGGCTCAGGTATTTTTAAGCAACAACCAACTCTCTTGACACAAAACTTGTCTCTATGCATTGTCTTCTCGTAAAAGAGCTTTGCATCTTTCTACTCACAGGTTTTTGCAAAGGTGTAGTCAAGGCAAGACTGAAAATGAATAGTGAGCCTCGGTCTGCGGAAAGTTTTCTATCCCAGAACACAAGCGAGTTGAGGTTCATAAGACACTGAAGGAGTTCAGGGCCTGAACACAGACAGCTGAGATCTTCAAAAAAAAAAAAAAAACTGCCATGAAAAGCAAAGTGTAGCCATGCCTCAGAGATTTGCAGACTCAGATTGAAACAAATGCTGCCCCATCTCTGGGTAACTGGTTTAGCTTAGCAGTAATGAATGTAAAATGACTCAAAATATGGAAAAAACTTGAAAGTAAAGAATTAATAATCATCTTAGATGATTCATAGCATAAGATTTGGGGAACTTATCAGCACTTGGAAAATAATCTCTGCTTCACCACAAGAAAAGCTGTTAAATGTTGTGGTGATTGCTGAAAATGGAAGAGAAGGAGACTGAAGAGTTAGCCTAAAAATTAGCATTGTTTATGCTTTCATGAAGTCACCACATTCCTTACATCCATATTGGAGAACTTTTCAAGATCATAACAATTACTAGTATCTTATTGTAAAGCTTTCACCCTAACACTTTACTACCACTTTCCCATGGGCCTTACTATTTCCCTTATTGACCAAAAAGAAAAAGAGGACAAGAATGGTAAAGGCAGTTGCCCAAGATCTCACAGTCCAAAAGTGGCCACATTGATTCTTCAATCAAGATTTTTTTTTTTCATAGCCTTTATTCTTTTTACTCTCTACAATTTCTCTAGGATAGGCATACCAGGTGGTTTTCAAAATGCTGATAGAGCATCAAATTCCTGCTCTTAATTTGAGTAAAAGAAAATGCATACAAAGTATATGTTTCCCTTGCTTGGAAACAGCTGAAGTAATTGTGTTTTTCCTCCTTCACTCGCCCTGAGGACAGTTTACACTTGGTCAGACCACACAAGCGAAGCTTCAAGAAAAACAGGCACTTTAAATTAAAGATCTAAGTAACTGAAGGCAGGCATTAGTATGGAAACTATTTTTAAAAATAAGTTTGTAATTTACTCTTTGGTGAGCTAGAATCTGCATACCTATAGCCATGACATTTTACAGTCTGCAAGCTTCACAGAAATGTTTGTGCAAGCAATGTTGAGAATCAAAGGCAACGTGGCACACAAGTATAGGATACTCTGCAAATTCTACTTAAATCTTTTTCATGTTATTATTGACTTGCAAAATGCTGGCCTTGTCATTTAACTTGTAAAATAATGAAAAGTGCCATGTATTGTGTCTTTTGGTTTTCTCAGGGAACTGTGGGTCTTTCTAAAATAGTCTTTCTAAAATAACTGACTTAAAGTTCTAAATCAAGTATTTATTATACTATTTGTGCATAGCCTATAATATATGTACAAATATATCAAAGTATGTTTATAGAGTTTGAGATCAAGTATATCCTACAGAAAGACATGAATTACAAAATGAAAAGAAATGTAATTGTAAAGTATATTATATTATTATAAAGCATTTATATAGGGGAGATAATATCTATTTTATATAGGGGAGATATCTGATTATCTGATAATATCTATTATTTATATAGGAGAGATAATATCTGATACCTATTTTCAAACTTTTGCATATTTTTTTTGTCTTTTGTTAAATAAGCAAGCCATTTTGGTTGAGTAATTATTTGATTATGGGATTTTTATTGAGAATTTATTATGTACCAGGCACTATTTCTAGGCACTGTCGACTCAATTATGAATAATGTAAAGTCCTTGCATAGATAGAGTTCATATTTTAGATGAAAAAAACTTTTGAAAACCAAGCTCACTGTACAAATATTACTCACAGTTGAAGCTTCTAGACCAACTTTGTGAATTACCCCACCCTCTGGATTTTGCCTGTGGCAGATGTCTGTGGTGTCCACACAGTCTTGGGAGTAGAACGGTCCTCAATATGTCCACATGCCTCTCTTCTGAAAGCTGAAATACATAAATTAGAATTAGCCATGCTTCTTCTCAAAACTGTTTATTCCAGTCCCATCTCTCTATAAATATGTTTGAGCATATGTATTTATGTATAAATAAATATTTTTTAATTCGATGCAAACTAATAAAATGCAAGTAAAAAAGGGAGAGCGACTGTTAGAAACTAACTTGTGTGATTGGAAATGGTAGCTTACACATTTTCTGTCAAATTCAGTGTGAGTAAAACGAGTGCAATAAATCGGTGGAAAGCAAATATAAAAAATGACTTATCAAATCGCTTCCCAAGTTTCTTTGTTTTCTTCCTTTATTTTACTTTTTTAAAAAGCTACGAGTGAGCCGGGCTTGGTGGCTCAGACTATAATCCCATGCCTTTGGGAGGGTGAGGTGAGTGGATTGCCTGAGCCCGCGGGTTCGAGACCCGCCTGGGCAACTTGGTGAGACCTCATCTCTACAATAAATCAAAAATTAGGCAGGCTTGGTAACACGCGCCTGTAGTTCCAGCTACTTGAAAGGCTGAGGCGGAAGGATCACCAGAGCCCAGCAAGTCGAGGCTGCGGTGGCCGGGAGGGGCCACTGCACTCCAGTCTGGGCGGCACAGTGAGACTCCAACTCAAAAAAAAAAGCTACAAGCCGGGCTCGGTGGCTCAGCCTGTAATCCCGCGCCTTTGGGAGGCTGAGGTGAGTGGATTGCCTGAGCCCGCGGGTTCGAGACCCGCCTGGGCAGCGAGACCTCATCTCTACAATAAATCAAAAAATCAGCCGGGCGTGGTAGCGCATGCCTGTAATTCCGGCTACTTGGAAGGCTGAGGCGGAAGGATCGCCGGAGCCCAGCAGGTCGAGGCTGCGGTGGCCGGGAGCGGCCACTGCACTCCAGTCTGGGCGATCGAGTGAGACTCCGACTCAAAAAAAAAAAAAAGTAAATAAACAGTAGATCCTGGAGTGGATGCAAAGGAAAGGGAACACGAATACATGGTAGGTGGAAATGCAAATCAGTACAACCTCTATGGAAAACGGCATGCAGCTCACTCAATAAGATAAAACTAGATCTACCATTTTATCCAGCAAACCCACTACTAGATCTACACTTATGAAGAGAGGTCATTATATAAAAAAGACACATGTACCCACACGTTCATCGCAGCACCATTCACAATCGCAAACATGTGGAACCAATCTAAATGCCCATCCCCTTACCAGTGGATACTGGAAATGTGGTCTATACACACCATGGATACCACGCAGTCATATAAAAGAATGGAATCACGTCCTTTGCAGCAACATAGATAGAACTGGAGATCATCGTCCTAGGTAAACTGGCTCAGAAACAGAAAAGCGAACATCGCGTGTTCTCACTTGTATGTGGGAGTTAAATGGACACAAGGATGGAAATAATAGACACTTGGGGGAGGAAGAGGGATGCTCTGTTCACCAACTTCCTGCGGGACACCATCCAAGGAATGGGACACCTGAGACCCAATCCTCACCATGACACAGTATGTTCACGCAATGAATACACGTGTCCTGACTGAAGCTAAAATAAAAATGGAAGGAATGTGCATTAAATATAATTCTTGTTCATTATATCTATTTATTCTATTAAAAATGAGCAAAGGATTTGGATAGTCATTTCTCGAAAGAAGACATACAAATGGCCAAAAAGTATGTGGGAAAATACTCAACATCACTAATTGTCTGGGTAAAGCAAACCAAACCACCATGAGATATCATTTCACACCAATTAGAGTGACTGTCACTAAAGAGACAAAATATTACAAATGCTAGAGTCCATGTGGAGAAAAGAGCACGTTTATACATTTTATACATTTTTGTACATCGGTAAGAATGTAAAATTAGCAGTGCCATTATGGAAAACAGTATGGGCATTGTATGAAAAGTTGAAATTAGAAGGTCCATATGATCCAGCAATCTTACTACTGAGTATTTATGTAAAAAAATGAAAAAAAGAAGGAAGGAAGGAAGAGGAAAGAAAGGAGGAAGAAGGAAAGAAGGGAGGAAGGGAGGGGGAAAGAAAATTAATATTATCAGAGCTATCTGCATGCCAATGCATGTTGAAACCCTATTTACAATAGCCAAGATATGGAATCAA
This sequence comes from Cephalopachus bancanus, assembly GCA_027257055.1. Classification (NCBI taxonomy): domain Eukaryota; kingdom Metazoa; phylum Chordata; class Mammalia; order Primates; family Tarsiidae; genus Cephalopachus; species Cephalopachus bancanus. The sequence continues at coordinate 22,942 of JAPVLO010002791.1, read as the reverse complement.
CCTAAATACCTATCAACAGATAAATGAATTAAGACAATGTGGTATTTATACACAACAAACTACTGTCTGGCCATAAAAAATAATGAAATTTTGTCATTCTTGGCAACATAGATGAGTCTGGAGGTCACAGCAATAAGTGCAATTATTCAGGCACAGAACTCTAAATACCACATGTACTCATTTGTGAAAGCTAAAACATTGATAGCATAGAAGTAGAGAGCAGAATCGTGCTTATTGGGGGTTGCCATGAACACCTTACACTTGTAAAAACTTAGTTGGAAACAAATTAAATTTGCTTCAGTAGTATATAAGAACTCTCTTCCTCTACAATGACATCTCTCTCTTCCCTAATTATTCTGTTATCACCACAGTATGCATCTTTATGCATACAGCATTTCCAGTAAGGTATACTAGGAATGCTTTCTGTTCATTTTGTCTATCTGGGAATACCTTAATTTCTCACTCATTCATGAAAAGCGGTTTTGTCAGATATAGAATTCTTAGTTGACTTTTGATTTATTTTTCTTGTATCTTTTTAAATATGTCCTCTCACTGTCTTCCAATCTTTGTTATTTCTCTAAGAAGCAGTCTGTTAATGCATATGATTTCATTTATATGAAGTTCAGGAACGGGCAAAATCAATCCATGGTTGAAAAAAAAAATAAGAACAGTAGCTATGTTTAACTGGTGTCTGGTGTAAGTATTGACTAGGGTTGGACCTTACAGATCCTTTTTGGGTGCAAAAAATGTTCTATATCTTGATCTTGGTAGTAGTTATTCAGGTGCATACTTCTATGAAAACTTAACAATATTCAGGCTGAAGCTTTGAATATTTTATGTATCTCACAGCTCAATAACAAAATTTTGAAAGAAAACTGATTTCTTCTTTAAAATATGGTAGGAAAATGTATTTTATTGTCTATTTCTATAATCTGAATGGTTTGCCTAAAATAAACTGTCTAAATATTCTTGTTTGGCTATTTATTACTAAGGTATAAAATATTGGAACATCAAAAATATTGTTTTTGATTTCTTAAACTGGTAGTTGATTCATTTCTCCCTCTTTTACTATGATAAATCAATTTAATTTATAAATACAATAATTTTACTAGTCTACATAAAAATAATGCTATTGCATACCCTCTATGCAAGACACAATAATATACATTTATACAAATCGCTAAACACTTCTAATTTTTTTTTTTGACTTGGAGTCTCACTCTGTCACCCAGACTGGAGTGCAGTGGCCGCTCCCGGCCACCACAGCCTCGCCTGCTGGGCTCCGGCGATCCTTCCGCCGCAGCCTTCCATGTAGCCGGAATTACAGGCGTGCGCTACCACGCCCGGCTGATTTTTTGATTTATTGTAGAGATGAGGTCTCGCTGCCCGGGCAGGTCTCGAACCCACGGGCTCAGACAATCCACTCACCTCAGCCTCCCAAAGGTGCAGGATTACAGGCTGAGCCACTGAGCCTGGCTACTTCTAATATTTTTACATGAAAAGATCAATCAGTAATTTGTGAAGACACTGATTAATAGGGTTTTCACATTTGAATTATTTAGCCTACTTTCCTTTATCAATAAATCTATATCATTTCTATAGCAACTAAACATACATGCATAGCATTCCTATGACAGTATTTAGATCTTCACCACACAGGTTGGTGAGTTTTTGCAGAGACCTAAACCTGGATAACCACCACCAAGATCAAGATACAGACCTGTCTGTAAAGGATTCTATTTCTATTTTTAAAAGATATGACATAAAAAGAAACTCACAATTGTTTCTTCAGTCTACAGCCCTCTGTAATTTACCATATCACGTCTTATCAATACTGGAAAACTTATATATCTATATGTCAGTCAGTACTGCCATGGTGTTACAGCAAGAGCCTAAAATACTCACGTCAGAAAATTGGGAGTGTAGGTTCATCAATGTTCTTGGTGATTTAACCAGGTATGGGCTACAGGACATATTGGTGCTTGAAATCTCTTCTTTCTTTAAAATCTCTATTTCGCTATGACAGCATGATTCCATAAATGAGAAAAGGGATTGTGATGGTTCATATTAGGTATCAATGCAATGGGATGCAGGGATGCCTAGATGACTGGTGAAGCACTGTTTCTGGCTGTGTCTTTGAGGGTTCTTCCAGAAGAGATCAACTGTAAGTCAGTGGACAGGAGGAAGACCTACCCTCAGTGTGGGCAGCACCATCCAACTGGCTGCCAGACCAGTTACACCGAAGCAGACAGAAGAAGGGAAACAACCAGCTTGCTGAGTTTCCCTCCTCTCTTCCTTGGCAGGTTTGCTCCTTCTCCTCCTATGGTTGGACATCACACTCCAGATTCTTCTACTTGTGGATTCTGGGGCTTGTGTCAGCAACCTCCTGGGACTTTTGGAAAACTGAAGGCTGCAGAGTTGACTTCTCTGCTTCTGAGGCTTTGGGACTCAAACTGATCCACGTGAGTGGGTTTTCTCATTGTCCAGCTTTCACATGGTCTGCTGTGAGACTCAGCCTTACAATTTTGTGCACCAATCCTGCTTAATAAATTTATAGATGAATGGATGGATAGAGAGGGAGAGAGGAGAGAGAGATCCTAGTGGTTCTGTCTCTCTGGAGAACGTTGACTGATACAGCTATTGTGCTAAAATGAAGTTCCTTCACCTAAGAAGGCTGAGGAACCTTGGAGGGAACAAAATACAAAAGATTTACTGTGCCTTTAATCAGTGAATGTACACATACAGAAGCCTTTTATAAGCATATTGGATCATGAAGACTTTTTATGAAATAATATTTGTAGAAAACCATTTAGAATATATTTTTAAAGGCCCATCTACCTTAACACAGTTTTTCCATCACACACCAGCATTATACACAAGTCAATAAATTTAAGACATACACTAAATTGAAATTTTAAAAAAGAATGAGGTTTCTACACAGTTTCTAGGAATTCATTATATCATCTTCATTTTGTGTTTAAAGGAAGGCCTTCCCTCCATAGAGCTGAAAACATGTAAGAAAAACACACCCAAGAAAAATCTTAAGTGAAGCCTCAAAGTGTCCAAGAATAAAACAGAATTGCTCTTTTGATGTGAGAACCAAATTTACCATTGAACTTGCTTCTGTGCCTACATGCTGCCATTTACCCATCTCAGATGCTTATGTAGAAACCCAGATTTGCAGGTACAAGGCCGAGAATGCTGTGGCCTCACACCACCCCTTCACTTTCAGTTTAAGGAGCTGACTTGCTGAGATTGGCCTGCAGTCTGTGGTCACAGAGGATGGTGATGGTAGCGTGGGAAGGAGAATCTAAGAGTCTTACTTCTAACTCCATTGCTCATTTCATTATATCCAGCTAGTGTGTCATTTGCTATAAAGAGCCATCTCCTGGAGAACAGAGTACAAAGCACATTCTTTGAAGAGAAGTAAATTGCTTCCATATTAGTAACTAAAAATGTAACTTTACAATTTTGTAAACCAATGAAATAGAAGTAGATTTTCTTAAAGACGTCTATTTATGGCCATCAGCTATAATTTCTTTAGTCCTCATGACTTTAAAAGTTATTTTCTATTTCTTAAAGTCAGCTTTTTGGAGGGAAGGCCTTCCTTTAAACACAAAATGAAGATGATATAATGAATTTGATAGTCTCAGTATCAATAATTAGAATATTTTAAAATAACATCAGTTTGTCTTCAAAATAATGGTTGAAAGTTCTTGTAGTTATTTCTTCCTACTGAGAATGGGCTGTAAGTAATTTTGGTTCAATTGTTAATAAAACAGGGAGCAAATATATTAAACCTATTTTTATTTGTTTATCTTTTGTATGCTAGAAGTACATACTCATCCTTTCCTTGGATCACATTTAAAAAATACAAACACACATTGATAGCTTGTGAAAGATTTTAAACTTTTCAGTTTTCAGCTGTTGTGCAAAAGATGTGTCACTTTTAATCAGTATTAAAAAACTAAAATAGAAAAGAAGCCTACACAATTTTCTGCATGTTACTACTACTAGTTTATTGGAAAAACTCTAATAACTGGTATACCAAATTATGCCTGATAATTAACCAGAAGTTTTTAAAATTAGTTACATTTCAAAGGATGAAATGAGTGTACAACTGTAAGCTGTATTTCTACTAATTCTTACTTATAGTCTTATTTTGCTTAAGTTTTCAGTTTTTAGGTATCATCTTTTCTGGTTGTTTTAAGTAAAATCTTACTGAAAAATCTATACTACTTTGCTCTAATTCAGACAAAGTATTTGAAGTACAAATTCTTAGTCGATATGTTTTGTAGTCTGAGCATCCTGGGTCAGAAGTCCTGAGAACCCTGCTTCCGGTTTGTCATAAATTAGTCCCAAATTAGGGCAATTCAGTTTCTGTACTTCAAATCATGTGATTGGTGTTTTTGTCTCCTTGAGATAATTTTCACAGCTGAGTCTAGTTCCAAATTCCTCATGAGATTGGATAGGTTTTCCATCCCAATTGAATTTCCATTTTGGAGTGGGGACACTTTTCACACCCCTTTTGAAGTTCTGGCCTGTGCCAAGCTGGAATCACACAATCAAATCTTTAGTACAATGGAGAAAACAAGAAAGACTCAATGACTACAACAACACCCTGATATTATGCCATGAGAACCAGTCATTATTTACAAGGAAGACGTGCTCCCTTTGGAAACATTTCACTCCGACGCCTGAAAAACTTGCAATATCCCCAGTTTCATTCCATTGCCACTCTCCTCCTCAACCTTCTAAATATATATATATATATATATAGAGAGAGAGAGAGAGAGACTGGGAGTCAGGACGCCATGGAAAAAAACAGGGTAAAAAAGCCTTAAACCTTTTTGGGAATGAGAAAAGCCTGGAAAAATACAAAAGAAAAGGGATGATCATAAAAAGAACATGTGATTCATTGGCAAGGAGATGGGGAAAAGAAATAATTGTCGTATACCACTATTTGGAACTCAATGGACTAGTAATAAGTTGAATAATGTTCAACTTCTTATCTGTGCTACCGTGTTCAAGTGTACTCATAACTCTGAACGTCTGTGGCAACCCTCTTCAAATAAAGGTGGTGTGCCACTTCTAAGGGTATTTGTGTTGAGTACCATGTTAAAAAACAAATACTTCTCAGTGGAAATATTACAGGGCAGCAAAGGTATCCATAGTAATGGAGAATGACCTTCTCATGAGAATATTACAATCCTTTTTTTTTCTTATTTTTTATTATAAAGATGTGGGGTACATTTCAGGGTTAGGTATACAAACACTGATCATGCAGGTGTCCTTGTTGATGAGGTGTGCCCCTCCTTCCCCTGGCAGTTTCCCTCAACTGCCAATCCATTCCCCATCCCTAAGAGCTTTTTGTCATAATTGACAGCAACGTCTCCATTCTGTAAAAAGTGGATAATGCCACCCTCGAGGGCTGTCTCATGATTTCCACACAGCACTTGCTCTTTTCCCTGACAGTTTGACTGTTTGCATAAGCTTGTTCGGTTCTTTCCTGGCATTTCTCTTATTGTGCCCTTCAATTGCATACTTTTTCTTCCACAGAAACAAACTCTCCAACATGTTGGATGTCATTTGGTTGCCAGTTCTCATTATGTAAAATAATGAATAATCTTGAGTTGTCCCAGAGCTGAGCTTCACTGAAGTCACTGTGCACAAAATTGCTTTTTCTTTTCCTAAAAATGTTCTACAGCTTTATAGTGTCCAAAACCAATTCTCTTTAAAGAGATAAACACAATAATATGATTTGCTGCAGTATTTGGAGCCATGGAACACATTTTCACTTGGTAACAAAATTCCAATACATTTGGCCTGGATCCATTTATTTTTGTTAAGAAAAGATGAAGGGATTAAATTTTTTGCATTGGCAACACAAGTGGCCCACCAGCAGCTCAGGTAAGGAATAATAGTCAGAATTCTAAAGAAAAATATGAAGTCTGGAATGAGAGAGATAAAACTCCACATGTTTAAATGTAATGCTTAAAATTTAAATCCATAACTGCAATAAATGTTCAAAATTTGTATAGCCGATGCAACTTTGTTTCATAGTAAATGTTTCAATATAACAAAAATAGCAGTTACAAACTTACCACTGTTGTAAACATCCAAAATAATGTAAGTTTACCTTGGATTGATATCTTTTGATAGCATTAAGGCATGCTCAGCTGAAATACTACATTATCATTTATTACAGAATGCCAAATACTGAACTTGAGGCTATGTGAGGAAAAACATTTCTTACGAATAGACTTCTTGATTCTATAAGAAATCATCCCTACACTAGAACACTCTTAGAAATGCAAGAGACTTTACATTTGTGATCACTTAGTCTAGAATGGTGATTCTAATTCTAGACTAGATCTTACATTATTCTGGCTATAACTGTAATTTTGCCTTCACACTGCACTCCACGGAGAGAAGACATTTCATGATTTAATTCATTCAAAAATGTTTATTAACTATATATTAGGTGCAACATTCTGAAGAAATGCAAAGGTGAATAAAGCAGCAAATCTGACTCAATAGCAGAAGAGCTGAGGCAGGAGAATAACAAGGCAGCGGAGATCTCTGGGTGATGGGGGTTGCTTCTGACTGAAACTTTCAAAGACAATCACCTTGGAGGAGATGAGGTTCAAGGAGACCTGAACGAGGTAGGCATTGGGGCATTTCAAGTGAAAAAAAGATCAAGAGCAGAGTCATGCAGACCCTTGACTTGGGAATGTCTAGAAAAGAGCAAATGTTTAAGTTCAAATCGCACTTTAGGCTGGTCAAAAGCACAAAACAGATGAGTGTTAGATTTTGAAAGTCCTCAAAGAATAGCCTAGAATTTTTTTTTTGGAAGGGTAGTTGGGAGTCACGAAAGACTGGGGAATAGGTGGGTTGATTTGCAAAGATGACTCTGACTGCAGAGATCGCACCTAAGTCGAGTGCGTCAACCCTCTGACCTGACCTCCCAGTTGAAAGGCACAGGGAACAGTCAGAAGGGCGTCTCCTGAGATGGCGCTAACACTATATGGAACCAAACAAAGACAACAAAGGCCCTAAGCTCCTGCTTTTCCCGTGCACATGAAACTTAAACCTATACACAAATATTATCTCCCTATAGGAATACTACCTCATAGCTCCCTCCAATAAAGACCCTAAGATGGCACTGGCTGGCACCACCAGGCTCCGGTAGAGCACTGGCTGCCCCCTCCCAAACCGATAAATACAGACCTCTCTTGCCATCTCTCTCTCACTCCCTCTTCCCTACCAGGCAGTTACAGACCTTCTTCCCTCTCTCTGTAGCCGCTGCTCTAATAAATCTCTTGGCCTTAAAGGGTGTTGAGTCTTGTTGGTGCCACCATCCTTCACCAGTGACAGTTCATCTTGGTCACAGCAAAAGTAGGATCGAAGCTGTGGTTCATATCTCTCTCCTCTTGATTCAAGGGCTTCAGCCACGCCGGCATCTGTGCTACACTGGATCCACAACTCTGGCCCTGTCCATCTTCCCTCACAAAACTCCATGTCTCATTCTATCTACTCCTGCAAATTTTGCTATCTAAAAACATCAATGGCTCAGTAATGGTTGCCTAGTTGGGTATTACTCTCAGCAGAACCAAAATGATGCAGTAACACTGATGCTACCAAATGCTTATTTTACCCTTTCCTTTTAAGTCTATTGACTGAGGAAAAGGTCGCTCACATTTATGGAATGTACCAGTCTCAGTTCTCTTCTGAATGATCACGTGCAAGGAGAAATTCTAGGGGTAACACATGTCATCCCGTTTAACATCAAGGAAAGGTTGTGAGGTAGGTGTGAATGCTCTCTTTTTAAAAGGAGAACACTCTCACTCAAGGCAGTAAGATGGCAGAAGCATCTATTGACAGGACAGGCAAGCCAGAAGAGGCCATCCACATAGATCTGGAGGGGCAAGACTGTGTCCTTGTCTCATCTGGGCAAAAGCAAGTGGCTCAAGATGACTGGCACACAAGGTTCAGGGAAGGCGCATCAAGAGATTAAGCTGGGATCGTGGGTAGGGGCCAGCCCATGGGGGCTTTCCACGCTTTATCAAAGAATTGAGACCTTGTCTTGTGAGTAGTGAGGACGTATTGAAGGATGACAAGAAAGCAAGCGATATTAGCAGGTATGGGATTTATAAAGATACAGATTTATAAAGAGTGAGAGAGAGGGATTGGAGGGAGAAGTAGCTGAAACAAAGAGAAGGGTAATGATTGTTGCCATAGTCCAGGGGCAGAAGCTTGAGAATCTGAACAATAGTTAGCAGGGTTTTTTTGGGTGTCTTTTTTTTTTTTTTTTTTTTGCGTTGAAGTCTCACTCCATTGCCCAGGCTGGAGTGCAGTGACACACTCCCGGCCACTGCAGCCTCGATCTCCTGGGCTCTAGTGATCTTTCCACCTCAGCCTTCCTAGTAGTCAAAACTACAGGTGCACGCTACCACACCTGGCTAATTTTTGATTTATTGTAGAGACAAGATCTGATCAAATGCCTGGGTGGGTCGCAAACCCGTGGGCTCAGGCAATCCACTCACTTCGGCCTCCCAAAGTGCTGGGATTATAGGCTGAGCCACCGAGCCTGGCCCCTTTTTGTTCTTTTTTATATAGATCCATTTATTAACTTTCAAGCTATAGAGAGTAGTATTGTATAAATACATGTTTATTCATTCTCTTATTGATTGGAATTTATTTTTTTAAACTAAAATTATGGTGCATTGAATATCTTCCTACTGATTTCCTTGGGCACATATGTCTAAGTTTCTCTAGAGTGTATAATTGAAGTGGGTTTCTGATTTCTAAGGGGCCTATGTATTCAACTTTACTGGATGCGAATTTTTTTTTCTCAAGTTGTGTTTTATTTTATTATAGTATCTATAATATATGCCTTGTTTTATTATTTTTTTAATTAATCATTTTATTTTAAAGATGTGGGGTACAATTCAGCATTAGGTACACAAATGTTCATTATGCAGGTACCCTTGTTGATGAGGGGTGCCCCCACCTCAGCAGATTCCCACTACTGCCAATTCTTCCTCCTTTACTCCTAGTAGTTTCCCGCTAATGCCAATCCTTGCTGCCCATCGAAAAAGGACTGGATAAAAACAATTTGGTACGTATATATACCTGATGGAATATTACACAGCCACAAAGAAGGACAGAATCATGAACTTCACAGCAACCCGGATGGACTTAGAGTCTATAATACTGAGTAATCTATCACAGAAACAAAGACCTGAGTATCACATGTTCTCACTCATAAGAGGTCCTTGAACAATTATCATAATACAATAGTTAGCATTCTTAAGGTTTAAGGTAGCGATTTTCAGATGCGGGTTTAGATCAGTTTTTATATATTTAATGGCCCAAAATTCTTCAGCTTTCCAGGAAGCTGTCAAAGGTCAATTAGCATCAATAAAGCTCTAGCTGTGGTGCATTTGACCAAGAAGAAGGGGTGGGGGAAGGCAAATTAGCATTGTAAATATCCCAGAGTCTTGCAATCATGGAAAGCATCTTTGACTTCTTTCTCTGCATGACAATCACAAACTAATCAGTTACTATTTCTTCTTAAGTCTGTCTGAGTAGTAACAAGCCATATTTTCATAGAGTGGATGATCACTTTAGACCCTGTTGCTTGGGAGTGACCCTTTATCTGACCCCATGGAAATGCAAGCTGCAGTTGACTTTTGCAAGAATCCAAGCAGATGCCTTTTCTGTGTTGACTTCTCTATCAACCAGTTTAGGCTGAATGATGCCTTGCAGTAAACAACCCCAAAGTCTGGGTGCCTTACAAAAGCAAAGTGTCTTTTTGAGTCAGTTAGCTCTGTTTCCTGTCATTTTCACTCTGGGACCAGTTTAAGTGAACGTCTCCTATCTGGACATGACATTCTCGAAACAGAGAGAGTGAGGGGAGAGAGAGAAAACTGACTCTTTAAACCACACTCCAAACTGGCACTCACTCATTTGTCTTAGAATTTACTGGTCAAGTCAGTCACATGACCAAGTCTGATCTCAAATCATCAGAAAGTGTGATCCTCCTGCAGAAACAATCACAGCAGGAAGAGGTCCAAAATAGAGTCGAAGTAAATATTTGCCAATATTTTCAGTCTGTGAGATTTGCTGAAATTAATGCCCACCTGGATCTTTCTCCATGTTCTTAGGTGGGCCTGACTTTCCAAAAAACTATTTTTCTGATAGGCTGAAATAATGATAAAAGAAGAGACATTGGACAAAGAATCTTGGTTTTGTACCCAATTGTCTGGAATGAAACAGTATAATGATTCATCCATGAAGGCACTTTAGTTAACTTGCTATCTCTAAATCATAGTTTTGTCACTTCTAGGCTGTTGGCAAGTTACTCAGATTACATGTTTCTCATCTGTAGACTTTTTTTTTAAATGAAGGAACATAGTCACATAAAACTTTTAAGAGCTATAGTAGCCATAAAACCACCTTTTACTTGGTACCAGAACAAGATTGTGCAAGAGAAGAGCTTGATCACACTGGTCACAACATCAGTGGAAGCTGTGTCTACAGAGGAATTGGTAGGGGTGGGTTTGCTGATACAGTAGACAGGACTTTCTGATGAGCCCCATGAAATGTATCCTAGGTACTCCAGAAATAAGAGGAGATGGGCCAGGCACACAATTTGTAGGGTATCTAGGAGTCCAAATATTTCATGGGTGGAAATTACAGTGAGAGAGCATCTTTTATGTTTCTGAAACTTACAATCCTTTGTGTCCCTTAAACATTGCAATCTGTTAACATCTTAATCTGAAACGCAGTTGAAACTCTTTTACTCTGTATTTGGGGAAGTTAGTTCCTGCCCAAGGGACACCCTTGAGCTACTAATTACTTTAAAGCAGAGAACATCCTGATGCTAAAAACAACTTCCTCCCTTCTATTGATGAAGTAACACATCAGCCATCTCCCATGAGGACATTCAAAGAACGGAATGTTTTAAAATTGCATTCTTCACTCACAAGCTGTCAGTTTACTGGGGGTTTAGCCCAGCTTTCTTGGCCAGGGTTTTTGGGGTCAGGCCACTTTGAGAACAGGAAAGACAGGGTTAAAAAATCTCCACCTTCAAAACCCGAATCTGTCCATCTGACCTGTCAGCCCTTGTAGAAACTTCACTGCTGACTTTGGAAGCCACATCCCTTAATGATATTTCCTCTGAAGAGATGGCCCTGATATCAGAATCATCCTGGGTTAATTTTCCGTCTTTCCAACCTGTGACTGGACATTCCGCAATAGACATCTACTTCTTGTCTCCTTCCCATTCCCAACTGGACAATGGAGTTTCTTAGCCCTGGAAGAAAATTCCTGTTTGGAAAACTCTCAGCTCTTTCTCCTAAATCATGGCTGTCGAAGCATCCAGGTCTTGTGAAAATTAACTCTGGGCATTGGAAGCTCTGGAATGTGCTTGCAAAGAGTGCAGAAGATCTTGTCTGTTATCTGTTAGGATCTCCAATTTTATTCTGGGAGACCAGTTTTATCTTGGCATTGTAAATACACACACACAGAAAACAACTGATAATCCTGAAGTGATACATTTGTAGTGGGAAAGTAAGTATATTTAGGGTGAATATCACAAACATGAAATGCAATTGTGTTGGTAACATATCTCAGAGGTGGCAATCCATAGTGATTCTTGGGACTCTCAGACCATATGGACAAGTATAACATGTAGAGGTTAATGAATAAAATGATTTTGTTTTACTGGGGTGGCCTGAGTAATTGGATATTCAAAGCACATGTCATTGAGGGGTCCCAGGCTCTCCTAATGCACACTGAGAGGCTATTATGTGTGAGGTGTTTGCTAGAGCTTTAGAAGATAGTCAATAGCACATTAGGGTACATTTCATAACCAGGTTTCAGTGTGTGTGTGTGTGTGTGTGTGTGTGTGTGTGTGTGTGTGTCCTTTACATTTTTGAATGTGCTATTATATTTATCTGTACTTATTTAAAGAAGTCTGAATTTAACAGTACAGTTTGTTTTAATTAGAATATACCCATAATGAGCTTCAACTGATATTATCAATTACTTTGGCAATATGTCTAAAGTCCAGTTTATTTGGTCATCTTCCTAAGATAATAAATCCCCGAATCTAAGGAGTCATTTTTGTTCAACAAATTAAGTGCTTTATACGTAGGAAACTGCTCTGGGCTTAAGGTAGTGAAATAAGTCAACTAGAGAAAAATATCCAAAGCAGTAAAAAAAAAGACTAAAGTAAGGCCAACATAATTATATTATATATTATATAATATATATATTATATATTAGGGATTTGTTATAAGGAAAATACCTGTATTTCATGACAGGAGCTTTCATTTGGAACTAATCATTAAATATGAGCTCATGATTGGTTGAGGGACCCAAGAAACTTAAAAAGCCATGCTTGCTGTAAAAGAAGCTATGTATCCCTACCTCACGTTCACTATATTTTATGTATCCCTACCTCACGTTCATTATATTTTATGTATCTCTACCTCACATTCACTATATATTTTTGTGTATTCCTACCTCACGTTCATTGTATTTTATGAATTCTTAGTACTTTAAATCCTACCTCAGACCCCGTAGAATTAGGCACATGTTGGGTGCCGGGTAGCGACTGATTGTATGGTTATACAATGTCTTAAGTAGTGTTTGTATTTAGAACTCATGGGTTAAGCATTGTTCATCCCAATTGCCATGCTGACTTCTACTTTTACAACAGGATATAAATGTTAAAGCGATAAGCCCCTTTCAAACATTCCTTTGCTATTGCAGTAGACTCTGAGGTGCTAGCCACTCTTCAGGTGGGCTCCATGTTGGTTTAAACCTCTGGCTCCCATGCCAAAGTTAATTTACACGTAGTGGCTGTGTAAACCTGAGAGAATCAAAAGACTTTTAGAAAAACTGCCTTACTATGAAATTTTATAAATGCCTAGAACTAGTACTGTAATATATGAATTCCTACAACACATTCACTGCATTTGTTTGCAGCATTTGCATTTAAAACTTTGTTAAGTTTAGCTTTTGTTGTCCCATAATGACCATGTTATGTTATGTAAATGTTAAGCAAACAAGCCCTCCTAAGCATTCCTCTGTTTAGATCAGCAGACTTGGTGGCACTAGCAACCTCCTCCCTGCTTGCTCAAGTTAATTTACACGCAGTGACTGTATAAACCTAACTTATCTGACATTCCACTCTGCCCGTTTAGTGGGTTTCTGTCAATCACAGGCAGTCAGGTTAAAGCCCACGCAAGGCACCTACCAATCCCAAGTGTTTCCATACCCATTAGGAGAAATTACCCAATCGTGTAAAATCAAGTTTAAAGTTCTTTCCCCTCCCTCTGTAATTGTGCATAAAAACTGCTTGCCATACTGGATCGGGGCTCTCATCCCTGAAGTCACTTCCAGCTTCATACGTGAGCCCAGACTCGAGCCTGAATAAAGACCCTCGTGTGTTTGCATCGGAGCTGGCTCTTTGTGGTCTTGGATTTAAATTTTGGGTTTAACATGGTGACATGTGCTATTCATCTAAGTATGTCCAGTGATCTTTCCCTTGAAAAACAGAGTGAAGGCTGAGTGCAGTGGCTCAGCTTGTCATCCAAGCACTTTGGTAGACTGAGGCAAATGGATTGCCTGAGCCTGAAAGTTTGAAACCAGCCCTGGCAACTTGGTGAGACCTCACCTCTGCAATAAATCAAAAATTGGCCAGGCATGGTAACACGTGCCTGTAGTTCTTGCTACTTGGAAGGCTGAGACAGAAGGATCACAGGAACCCAGCAGGTCAAAACTGTGGTGGTCATGAGTGTGCCACTGCACTCCAGCCTGGGTGATGGAAGGAGACTCCAACTCAAAAAAAGGAAAAAGAAAAACACTGTGAAGTGACTGTTGCTATGCCTGTCTTTGCTTATTTTACCATAATATAGTAGAAGTTAGCAGTACTTTTTAGTGAGGAACTCTTTAGCACTTTAAAGTACACTCAATTGCAAATGAGGCAGTTATGGTCAGTTATGGTGTAGTGGCCGAAAGTTCAATCCGAGAGACCACCAAGAGGCAATTCCGATGAAAGTTCAAGAGGGTCTTTATTTGCAAGCTCGAGCCTGGACCTCTGTCAATAACCGACACAGCGGAGTACATTCAGAGGCTCTGATTTTCTTTAGCAGATGCCTTTTATGCTTTTACACAAAGGGAGGAGGAGTTTGGCGGGGGCTTTCCAGTTTTGTTACCATTTAATTGGGTAGTTCCTCTGGTGGTCAGCTTAATCGTGGAGGATTGGTTAGCCTGACTCGGGCTGACCTTGGCCCACTAGCTAGGGAAGTTGCAGAGACATCTGGAAACTTAGGTGATTTCTCCCTGGCACCTGATTGGTTGTTGCTAAGGGGAAAGTGAGACAAGGGAAGAATAACTGGAGCTTTGCAGTTTTTCCCATAACTGGAACTTTAAACAGTTATATGTTTTAAGACAGAAAACTAAAAATGGCTGTGCTATTGTTCACAAGCCGATTACATATTTATTGGGTTATAGCATGCTCCTAACCTAAGTCTATGGTATACTCTATTACGGTCCTCTCAATGGTCAATGTGAAAAAAATCCGATTGATAATCTCAGGAAAATACATTCAAACCTTTATCATTTGTAGATACTTTAAGAAATTATTAATTCTGATGAAGCAATGAGAAGAGAAAATGTACCTTATAACAAAATTTAAGACTATGTTATAAAGACAAGTAAAATACAGTCTTGTATTTAATCCCTATGGTGTGCATTGTGGTTTATAAAAGAATCAAAATGAATCATAAACTCATTAAAGGGATAAAAATAACTAAAAAAATTTCTGAGCTACACTGAAAATAGTATGGTTTCTCCACAATTAAAAACATTATTCTTCTGACAATTTATTCTCAATAGGAGAATAAATCTATCATATATTAATTACATTATGATTTTCTTACTAATCAGAAATAGCCTTTTATTATAGTTTTGCTGTATAAATACTAACAGAAGAAAATAATAAATGAGATACATAAAAAATTTGAAATCTTGCCTGTGATGAACATTTTACAGCATATTTTCTGTCACTCATTTTTGCTGTTTCTGTGCTAGTATTTAGAAATTACATTATTATGCATGCATGAGCTAACCACAACAGAGCTTGGTTTTAGTGTCAGTTATTTATTTCTGTATACCATGGCAAGTCTAATTTTCAATAACTTTGCTCCTTGAAACTTGCTTCTTCGCTGACATTTTAATTGAGGTTGAGATTACCCTTTATATTAATCAGTGAAGTCATACAATTGATAATATTATTAATCAGTGAAGTCATACTACTGAGAATATTATTACCTGGAAATAATGGCTGCTGACCTTGGACCTCTTAGTTTCTCATGACAATGTCACTCACCCTGCTTCTCTTTTAGCCTTAAACTCAAGGAAGTTGAGTCAACGGGAAACTTAGTCACAGACACTAGACTCATCATAGTTTCTTCTTTCCCCATTCTGATTGTCCCCTCCAATTTCTTTTTTTTTCTAACTTAAGATATGCCCTCCAGTGAAGCTCTCATTCCACAATCAGTTTTTTGAAATAAATTAATACACAAAAACTAAGCAAGAATATATTTTTGTTGTTGTTCTGAACAACATTTATTTTATTTATGCTTTTAATCTAAATTTATTCTTAGTTGTTAATTTTTGTGTGTTTTTTGTTTGTTTTAATTATAAAGATGTAGGGTACAATTCAGGGTCAGGTATACAAATGTTGATTATGCAAGTACCCTTGTCCATCCTACCAAAGACAATCTACAGATTCAATGCAATACCCATTAAGTTACCAATACCATTTTTCTCAGACCTGGAAGTGACAATACAGAAATTCATATGGAAACATAAATGACCACAAATAGCCAAAACAATTCTTAGCAAAAGAAACAAAGCAGGAGGTATCACACTTCCAGACTTCAAAATTTACTATAGGATTACAGTAATCAAAACAGCCTGGTATTGTTACAAGAACAGGCACACAGACCAATGGAACAAGATAGAGATTCCGGAAGCAAAGCCTCAATTCCTCAACCAACTAATCTTTGACAAAGCCTCCAACAACAACCGCTGAGAGTAGGAAAACCTGTTCAGTAAATGGTGCTGGGAAAACTGGCTGATCACATGCAGAAGAATGAAGCAGGACCCCTACCCGTCACCAAACACAAAAATCAACTCTAAATGGATCAAAGAATATATTTTAATGGAAACAGTGACAGAGTTTAGCAGAAAAGGAGGGAAAACATTTAATATGTCATAAAGAAAGGTGGAAAGGAAAAGAGCAAAAAGAAAAACAATATGGCCAACAGACCAGTAAAAACATGACAGCTGTCCAATTGGCAGTGGTTGATTAAAAAAAAAAATGTCCTTTAAAAATACCTTTACTTCTTCTGGGGGGCAACTATTCAAATTTAGAAAAATCAAAATTCCTGAAATGTCACTCACCATGAGGATTTTATCACATGAGACAAGAGGTATGAAAGTATTTGATTTTTACATCATACTTCCTCATGTATTATCCAAAATCAAAATCACATTGGAAGAAAACAAAAGCTTCAAGCTTCAATATCTTGTAGAAATTCAGAGAGTAGGCCGGGTCTGGTGGCTCAGCCTGTCATCCCAGCACTTTGGGAGGCCAAGGAGAGTGAATTACCTGAGCCCATAGGTCCGAGACCAGCCCGGGCAATGTGGTGAGACCTCGTCTCTACAATACATCAAAAAAAAGTAGCCGGGCATGGTAGCACACACCTGTAGTTCAGCTATTTGGAAGGCTGAGGTGGAAGGATGGCTGGAGCCCAGACGATCAATGCTGGGTTGGCGGTGAGTGTGCCACTGCACTCCAGCCTAGGCAACCAAGTGAGACTCCGACTCAAAAAAGCAAAAAGCACAACAAAAAAAGAAAAGAAAGAAATTCAAAGGGTAAAGCATTTTACCACTCAAATTCTAATAGAAATTAGTGTAAAGATAAAGCTTGTGTCAAGTAAATGTATCGATTGCTCAAAGACAGATCAATTGCAGTTGGGTGTAGTCACTTCTCTGTGCTAAAGTCACCTCAAGGACTTCCCATGACCAGTCAAAAAAAATCGAAATGTGCTAGCTTGATATGAACACAGTCTAGAATGTAACTTAGTCTGTACCTTCATCTTCTTTCCTTCACAACCCCTTACAGCCTTTCCATAGACCTCTGGGCTCAAGAGATGCTGCACAATGCTCATTTCTCTCATCAGACTGCATGCCTCTTGACCCAGATGCCTTCTCTCTTCAGGGAATGTTCTTTCACCTCTGGGGACTGGTGAACCTTCTGGACCCCCTGGAGTCTTTACAAGAGGGTCAGTCTCCTTTCCCTTGCTGAGGACAAAGATGTCAAACAATTACTCGCTCTGCTCCTTTTCATCATGAAGATGTACGCCCATGATAGTTTCCACCTTTTCAATCAATCTGCAAAAAACAAAGAGGAACCGGGACAAATTTTTTTCTGGCAGCAGAGGTGGCTGCAGCAAGAAAAAGTTCCCTGGGTTTTAGTGACTGCAGTGTACAGAGTCATGAAGAGAAGTTCATTCTCAAGTGTGATTTAGTCTTATCCTTGGCTGTGTTGCATGGACATGATTCTCTAGTCCTTCTAGAGACACGGCAAGTTCCCTAACATTTTCCCAACAATGTCCTCTCATGCTCAAATTAATTAAAGAAAATTTCTGAAACTAAGGATCTTGGATGCTACAGAGTTCATCAAATCCTTTTCAAAATTTGTTAGGGTTAATATCAAATTTCACCTTCTGTATGCATCTTTGCTTTGTACTCCTAAGTAAAAATAATGCCTCTGTCTTACATACTTCATGCAACATTGAGTGTGCATATTTTCTTATAAAACTTAGTGCTCTCTGCCCAATAAATGCTTTTAGGTTTCATGTTTATGACTATAGTGTAGGCTTATTTTATTTTATTTTATTTCAGTTGGAGTCTCACTCTGTCACCCAGGCTGGAGGACAGTGGCACACTCCCGGCCACCGCAGCCTCGACCTGTTGGGCTCAGGTAATCCTTCCACCTCAGCCTTCAAGTAACTGGAACTACAGGCACGTGCCCCCATGCTCGGCTAATTTTTTGATTTGTTGTAAAGATGAGGTCTTGCCAAGTTGCCCAGGCTGGTCGTGAACCCACTGGCTCAGGCAATCCTCTCATCTCAGCCTCCCAAACTGCTGGGATTATAGGCATGAGCCTCCACACCGGGCCTAGCATAGGTTTCTTGAAAGCAATAACTGTCACCTAAAACATATAACCCCGACTTTTAAAACCTGGCATAGTACTTTTCTGATGGCAAGTTCTTGCAACTGATTGAAATGATTGAAATAGCAAACCAACATAAGATAAAAGTATTTATGAAATAGTTTTGAATGGGTTTGCCAAGAGGACTAAGTGAGATTATTCACTTACACCATATAGCTTGCTCACAGTGAACAACAAATAATGTTGGCTATTTTCATTAAGGCTTATTATTGATATAGATATGCACATAGATAGATAGATATGTAGCAATTGATTGCAACACTTGATCTACACAGAAATTGACATAAAGAGAATGTTTCTCACTCCTGTATGAAGAGAATCTACTCTCAGTTTTCCATGTGAGAATAAGTCGAGTGGCTGACCTCTTGAGAAACTTCAGAGTGTCCCAAACAAGCATGCTGTCAGTGATCCTTAAGGTAAGAGAGAAGAGAATATGTGACCACAGTGTTTGCTAAAATGCGAATAGGCATTATTAGACATGTCACAGTTCACATGGATTTTAGTACCAGACTCTCAGGTTGAATTCTAGTCCCACCAACTTTACATAGAAGTAATTTGGGGCAAGTTATTTGACTAGTCTATTTTCTTTTCTGGAAAATAGCCAAGATAATAACAGCATCTACTTTAGAGGAATTCGAGACTGATCAAATATTTATTTTAATGTATGTAAAATACTTAGATCTATAATAAGTGGTCCCAGGAGAGTAAATATTTGGTGACTTTTAGCCATCGCTCCTGTGTCTGGTGCCTTCTGTCTCATCTCCTGTGCTACTTGAAAGCCCAACAATTTCCCTCCCCATACATTCCCTCATTCTGTGATTCTGCTCTTGAGGAATAGGGGATAGCCCCAAGAGTTTATATTCTCACTGTGGAGTGTTGGTTAGGTAGACGTTGGTGAACTGATCAGGAACTTAGCAGCTAGGGTGTCCATGAAAAGACTCATGTTCCAAATCATTGCTATACACTTTACATTTTGAACTGTACTATTTTGTTAGGATGTTGAGACTGGTGTATGTAGAGGTAAAGGGTAGGTGTCTGTGAAACTACAGACTGTGAATAAAGGGTGTTTGAGAAATAAATACGTTTCTTGCTGAAGATGAATTTATGCAAAAGGAAAACAGTATCATATGAAATAATATTCAAAATGCTCTAAAATGTTTCCACAAAACCTCATCTCTTTTATGAAATAACTTTTTTTATATGTAATTTAAAAAAAATTTATTAAAAAGATGTGGGGTACAATTCAGAGCTAGGTATTGATCATGCATGTACCCTTGATGAGGCGTGCCCCTCCCTCCCCTGGTAGTTTCCCTCCACTGCCAATCCCTTTCTTATAGCATTATAATTGTTCAAGTTCAGCTTATGAGTGAGAATATATGGAACTCAGTTCTTTGTTTCTGTGATAGATCTCTGAGTATGATAGACTCCATCCAAGTTGCTGCAGTCCATATATTTGTCCTTCTTTTTGACTGCATAATATTCCATCATGTACATGTACCACTTTTTTTATCCAGTCCAGTAATTTGAACTTCATAAGAAATTATTATGGATGTTGTAAGGAGAGAGTTATGCTGATTTTAGTCTAGATGCAAATCATTTAAGAAAGCATTCTTTCTTTCTTTTTTTTTTGAGTTGGAGTCTCACTCTGTCACCCAGACTGGAGTGTAGTGGCCGCTCCCAGCCACTGCAGCCTCGACCTGTTGGGCTCCAGGAATCCTTCCACCTCAGCCTTCTAAGTAGCTGGAACTACAGGCATACACTACTGCACCTGGCTAATTTTTGATTTATTGTAGATATGAGGTCTCGCCAAGTTGCCCAGGCAGGTCTCAAACCCCCGGGCTCAGACAAGCCACTCACCTCAGCCTCCCAAAGTGCTGGGATTACAGGCTGAGCCACCGAGACTGGCTTAAAAACATTATGTCTATAAAATAAAATAATTCTATTTGTCTAAAAAAAAACAGTGAGAAAAGATATCAGTTTTTTGAGAAATTTGTGGATAGGAGATTCATTTTTCAACATATGCAAAATAATTTGTGGGCCCTTTGGATCCCAGTTAATATAATGGTAGGATGTCCAGTCAGGAGCAATTATCAAATAGCAAATAGTAATTTTATCAATTGAGACTTTATGTGTTTCTCCATATTTTCCTTAACTTTGGTTGAAGGTATTCAATGACTTCCAAACAAGTTTGACCCACCTCTACTTTTAAATCTTGGTATTATTTCAATGTTGCAATCTGGTATCACTTATTGGATTATCTGAGATGCCATGGATATTTTATTCACCACACAGTATAAAAGATTATATATTTTTTGGCACCACAGGTGTTATGTTGCATCCATAATTGAAGCTTTATGCTTATTTCAGTTAAAAAAATTTAAGTTGAATCATATATTAATCAAATTTAAGTTTAGATAATTTCTGAGCTATTTTAGAGAAAATAGCTGAAATGGAAAATTATTCACTTTGGTTAAAAACATTACATAAAAATTCATTCTACTATTAATATTTATGAACACTTTCATCACAGTATTTTCTTATTTCAGTTAATATTTAATGTTTTCTCTCAATATCAATAAGAAATATCAACCAAAAAGCAATCTCCTTGTGTTTAACACCCATAAATAACATAGGCTGAGAATTTTTATGGCAGTTTTAATACTTATGCTTTTACAAATTTATTTTCAACCATAAGGAAATGGAGGACTTTCTGACCTCACACAACCTACCTAGGTTGGAACAAGAAGAAATTGAGACCCTAAATAGACCAATAACAATCAAGGAAATCGACTACATAATAAGAAAACTTCCTACAAAAAAAAGCCCTGGTCCAGATGGCTTTCCAGCAGAATTCTACAAGACATTCAAGGAGGAGCTGATACCAATCCTACTGAAGGTATTCCAGGCGATTGAAAAAGATGGAACTCTCCCCAAATCATTTTACGAAGCCAACATCACATTGATACCCAAGCCAGGTAAAGATCCAACAAAGAAAGAGAACTACAGGCCAATATCTTTGATGAACATAGATGCTAAAATTCTCAACAAGATACTAGCAAACCGGATTCAGCAATACATCTTCAAAAATCATCCACCATGACCAAGTAGCCTTCATTCCTGGGATGCAAGACTGGTTCAACATTCGTAAAACCATAAATGTAATTAAATACATCAACAGATGTCAAAACAAAAACCACATGATCATATCATTAGATGCAGAAAAAACTTTTGATAAAATCCAGCACCCCTTCTTGATAAAAACCCTTGAACATCTAGGCATACGGGGAACATACCTCAAAATAGTAAAAGCCATCTACGAGAAACCCACAGCCAGCATACTCCTAAATGGACAAAAATTGGAACCAAATCCCCAGAAAACTGGAACTAGACAAGGATGCCCACTCTCTCCCCTCCTGTTCAACATAGTATTAGAAGTTCTGGCTAGAGCAATCAGAGAAGAGGAGGCAATCAGAGGTATTCAAATAGGAAAAGAGGAAGTCAAGTTATCTCTCTATGCAGATGATATGATTGTGTACCTTGAAAACCCAAGAGAATCTGTCAAAGGCCTCCTTACATTGATAAAGGCCTTTGGCAAAGTCTCAGGATACAAAATAAATGTACAAAAGACAATCGCATTTCTCTATACCAATAATAAACAAACAGAAACCCAAATAAAAAACACAATTCCCTTCACAATAGCCACAAAAAAAATGAAATACCTTGGCATCTTCCTAACCAGAGACGTGAAAGACCTTTACAATGAAAATTACAAAACACTGCTAAAAGAAATCAAAGCTTACACGAACAAGTGGAAAAATATTCCATGCTCATGGATCTGAAGAATCAACATTGTGAAGATGTTCATCTTACCTAAGGCAATCTACAAATTCAATGCAATACCCATTAAATTACCAACAACATTCTTCTCAGACCTAGAAAAAACAACACAGGAATTCATATGGAAACACAAACGTCCAAGAATAGCCAGAACAATCCTCAGCAAAAAAAAACAAAGCAGATGGTATCACAATACCAGACTTCAAACTTTACTATAAAGCTACAATCATCAAAACAGCTTGGTATTGGTACAGGAACAGGCATATAGATCAATGGAACAGAATTGAGATTCCAGAAGCAAAACCATAATTTCTCAACCAACTCATCTTCGACAAAGCCCCCACCACCTACCAATGGGGAGAGGAGAACCTATTCAGTAAATGGTGCTGGGAAAACTGGCTGACCACATGCAGACGATTGAAACAGGACCCCTATCTATCCCCATGCACAAAGGTTAACTCCAAATGGATCAGAGACCTAAATGTAAAACCTCAAACCATAAGAACCTTAGAAAATGAAGGAAATACTATCATGGAAATTGGAACTGGCATCCAATTCCTGTACAAAACCCACAACCCACAGTACAGAAGAGAGAAGATAGACAAATGGGACCTTATTAAACTGACAAGCTTCTGCAAAGCCAAAGAAACCATCAAGAGAGCAGGGAGACAGCCTACAGACTGGGAAAAAGTATTTGCCAACTCTAGGTCTGACAAAGGCTTAACATCCTGGATCTACAAGGAACTGAAACGTACTGAAAAGAAGAAAACAAACAACCCCATT